>JASANA010006737.1:0-15575 GCA_030248095.1 Ptycholaimellus sp. GST1_10
ATTGAAGCTATATAAATATTCCAGCTATGAACCAGCGACAACTCTGCAAAGCTTGCACTACGATAAATAATTAGGGAAAATAAAAGTAAACATTTCGCCCTATGTTCTAATATAGGGAAAAAAGTTTTTCTCTCAACATTTCATTTTTTTGGTTTGCAAGAATTATTGAGGAATTCGTCAAAAATTCTTCATACAAAAAAGGGTTAAAATTTTTGGGCAACCAACTTTTAAACCCATCAATAAAGCTCTCTTAAATATTCGTAATTTTGCGAATTTCAAATTGCTCCTTACAATTTTCTTTTTATTATTTTTTATGCTTTCACTTCAAATATCTTGTGAATACGTTTTATGCAAAAAAATGAAAAAAAAACAAATGCAACAAAGTGAACAACGATAAAATTTATTAAGCAACGGTGTTTGTGCAGGCATTGTAAAACTTATTAATCAAACCTCTGGACAGTTTATTCTGCAATCGCACAGCACATTAGAACGCTGTTTTGACGAACAATCTCGGGCTCAGCACAAATCAAGCTTTCCAGAGTACGCATTCAACTCTGATGAAACTCAAAAATCTCATCGCTTTTTCGTATTGCCTTCTCCTTTAACTAAAGGCAATATTGCAGCTTAGCTTTGCGTCTCAGACACCTATGAATGTTAAATTTTCTTTAATTTTAGAATTAGTTGTAAAATTTTGAAATGCTCAGAATTTAAAAGGGTTAAAATATGGAAACTGGAGGCGTGCAGCCAAATATTCAGTGATGAGGACGTTGCCGACTTGTGTTCCCCTGCCTTTGTAAAGTGCTCAAGTGCCGATTAAACTGATTAAACCCTCTTTGGTATCCTCCTTCACCCTTCCCTTATCTTGTTCCGTTGATTGTGAATTTTGATTTTTGTGAATTTCTACTTTTGTGAACACATATTTCTATGATACCCTTATGAACGATCCAATATTCAACTCGATACAGATGCGGCTACGATTTTGGGCCATTTAGTAGCTGCTATCTTCACCAACATTTTTGCATGCGAAAAACGTGTTAAAAAAGCTTAAAAATAAATTCTGAACGCAAGTTGCACGAGTATTTTTTCAAGCGTTACGAATATGAACAGCAAATGGGCAGACCCTGTCAACTTTTTCTTTCCAAACCGTTCAGCTTGAAAAAATCTCTGGAAAAAATCTTTCCAAATTTCAATACCATGATTAACGGATGAATGATTCTATTCTTTTTCTTTTAGCTGGTCTAGATCTTCTTCGATTCCTTTTTTAATCGCAATTGCGTGGCTTCCTTCTGGTGCACTCTGCAAAAACAACGCACAAAATTTGGGCCCTGTTTCGACAAACCCTCTCGAAATCTACACATTTTACCCTTCCCCAGAGTACTTTTTTATTACATCCAAATCCCATCACTTTTTCACATTGCTTTCTCGCCCAGTTTTAAAAGTGTTTTCTCTTTTTACGACAGACAAAAATTTCCCTCCAGGACACTCCCGGACATTTCCGAAAGTTCAGAACACTCCCGGGGGTTTTTCTGAAGTTCTTGCGCCGGCTACGCCCTACTCCTGGTACTATTGTCAGTCCTTGGTCGCACACGACTTATGGTGGTAGCCGTAGTAGCTCCCTATCGGTCGCTACGGCCAAGATAAGCCTCCAAAAAAATTTTGGAAAAGGAAATTTTGGGCGGTCCCAAAAAGTAGTCCGGGAGTGTTCTGGCCCCAAAAAAATTTGCAGCGTCTCAGAGACTTGTGAAGCCTGAATAATGTTTGGTTTAATAAAATTGCCCTAAAATTGTGAGATGCAAAAAAGTTGAAATTCAAAAATCTGAAGTTCTAAAATTTGAAGGGTTCAGTATGGAGGAAAGTGGAGACAGGCTCTGTAGAATCTGCCAGCTGTCCAGTGAGGAAGACGTGGCGTCCAGCTTGCGTTCTCCCTGCCTTTGCAAGGTGTCAACGCCCAATTTATTAAGAGAGCTTTTGTGAGAGGTTGAAAAGTGGGACGGACAAAAATTTTTACCCCCCTTTTTTATATTTTTTATGAAAAGTAGACATGTTTCTAAGACTTTTGGTAGAGTATGACTGTTCAAAACTCAAAATTCGATTTTTGGCGAATTTTTGAATGTAAAAAAATGGCCGATTTTTTAATCATCTATTGCTCACGATCTGCTCAACGGATTTTAATGATTTGACCACCAATCGAACCGTCTCAATGAGAAGAATATTTTGTTTTTTTGTTCATTTCTCTACGATCTGTTCCTGCCGAGTTATTTACAAAAAATCAGTTTTTCAGTTTTCAAAATTTCAAAAAATTTATAATTTCTAAGTAAAAATTTCATTTGCGCCGGACGAGACCCAATTTTTCTGAAATTTCAGGTAATTTTACATATTTGTACCAATCTACAACTTTGAAAGCCTTGGACCATCAGAGATATTTGAGGTTAAAAATTTGCATTCTCATATTGGCCCTATGTTATAGCATAGGCAAAAAATGAGCAAAAATTTTTTTGTCTCTGAATACCAATTTATTGGCTCAATAAATTTCTTTTAACCCGTATCCATCTAGCTGTGTGGTTTTTAGCATCACTTTTGACATTTGAGTATGAAAATAATGATATGGTTTTTCCCTATGCTGTAGCATAGACAGTGTTGTCGCATATGAAAAGTTGCAGTCAAAATTATTGCACTCAAAGGTCAAAAGTGAAGCTAAAAACCACACAGCTAGATGGATACGGGTTAAAAGAAATTTATTGAGCCAAAATTTGGTATTCAGAGACAAAAAATTTTTTGCTCATTTTTTGCCTATGCTATAACATTACTGAAATTGTGAATCTTCGATTCAGTGTTTTATTTACTCTTAGCTGGTCTCTTTTTAATGCTTGCACCTAAAATGGCTTGGGCATAAAGGTAATGAAATTTTTTTTGATTCACCCGACATGATTTAGCTTGGGCTATAAGGTGATGAAATTAAATTTTAAAATCTTATCATGAAATTATGCTTACTCAACTTTAAACTTTTCTAAAGAGCTAAGAGAGCCCAGACAATTTTGCACACCTTAGGATGATTGTTCAGATAAAACTAAAAATTAAAACTAAACATTAATTAACATTGCAAAAAACTATGCATTAATGAAAAATAATTACTTTAAATAATTTTTTCATAGAAATTTCCTAATTTTTGACCGCGGAGCGGCCCGAAGGGCCGCTCCGCGGTCTATAGAGGTTACTAAACTTTTGTCCTGATATGTATATATATATATATATATATCTGGAAATGCTGGCCCCGGGCGAATTCTCAACGGATTTGGACAAACTTTTTTTTTCCTGAAAGGTAATGCAATTTTAGGAAGATCTGGAGGGGTGGAACCGGTTTCCGAGCATTTGAAACATTACTTTTTTGGGTAGAAAGGTTGAAAAATTGGGTATGCTGTAAAAGGGTCAATTCTCAACGGATCTTGACAAACTTTTTTTTTCCTGAAAGGTAATAATATTTTAGGAAGATCTGGAGGGGTGGAACTGATCCCGGAGCATTTGAAACATTACTTTTTTGGGTAGAAAGGTTGAAAAATGGGGTATGCTGTAAAATGCTCAATTCTCAACGGATTTTGACAAACTTTTTTTTCCCTGAAAGGTAAAAATATTTTAGGAAGATCTGGAGGGGTGGAACTGACCCCTGAGCATTTGAAACATTACTTTTTTGGGTAGAAAGGTTGAAAAATGAGGTATGCTGTAAAATGCTCAATTCTCAACGGATTTTGACAAACTTTTTTTCCCTAAAAGATAATAATATTTTAGGGAGATCTGGAGGGGTGGAAACGGTCCCGGGGCATTTGAAACATTACTTTTTAGGGTAGAAAGTTTGAAAAATGGGGTGTGTTTAGAAATGGTGAATTCTCAATGGATTTGGACAAACTTTTTTTTGCTGAAAGGTATTAACATTTAAGGAAGATCTGGAGGGGTGGAACCGGTCCCAGAGCATTTGAAACATTACTTTTTGGGTAGAAAGGTTGATAAATGTGGTATGTTGAGAGCTCCGCGGTCACCTATTGCGCTCTGTGCCATATACTTGTTTGTTTTTGCTACCATCATTAATTTCGTATGATAAATATTTTAATGCAGATCATTTATGCAAATTAATTGGTTTTTCATGCTTTTCATGCTTTTCCATGCCATAAAATTGCAATAATAAAACGGTGAAAATTTTCTGGGCTCTCTTAGCTCTTTAGAAAAGTTTAAAGTTGAGTAAGCATAATTTCATGATAAGATTTTAAAATTTAATTTCATCACCTTATAGCCCAAGCTAAATCATGTCGGGTGAATCAAAAAAAATTTCATTACCTTTATGCCCAAGCCATTTTAGGTGCAAGCATTAAAAAGAGACCAGCTAAGAGTAAATAAAACACTGAATCGAAGATTCACAATTTCAGTAATTTCATCTACTTTGTACAGCCAAAGGCTTCTTGCAAACCGCCAAACCCCCACACCACCCCCAACCCTCCCACCCCCCCCCCCCCCAAAACCCCCACCCCCCAACAATGGACACCAGATTCGTAATGTGCACCCTAAATTACTTTTATGGTGCAGAGTTTGAGGCAAAAATCCTTAAGAATGCCCCAAGACGAAGTTGATGATAAGATGCTTGTACACCACGGCCTGGTAGAAGCCCATGATGACAAGGTGGAAGCAAATGGACACCAGATTCGTAATGTACACCCAAAATTACCTATATGGTACAGAGTTCGAGGCAAAAAATCCTTAAGAATGCCCCAAGACGAAGTTGATGATGAGCTGCTTGTACACCACGGCCTGGTAGAAGCCCATGAAGACAATGTGCAAGCAAATGGACGAAAGATTCGTAATCTACGCCTCAATTTACCTATATGGTGTGGTTATTGAGGCCTAAAACCCCTTAAAATGCCCCAAGACGAAGTTGATGATGAGCTGCTTGTACACCACGGCCTGGTAGAAGCCCATGAAGACAATGTGTAAGCAAATGGACAAAAGATTCGTAATCTACGCCTCAATTTACCTATATGGTGCGGTTATTGAGGCCAAAAACCCCTTAAAATGCCCCAAGACGAAGTTGATGATGAGCTGCTTGTACACCACGGCCTGGTAGAAGCCCATGAAGACCAGATTTGCACCTATGGTTGTTTGGTATCAAATCGTATCTATTTTTTGAGCCGGTGTCATATCTAGACTCAAAATTAACTTAAACCATCGCCACTGGGCAGCATATCTTTTTTAGGATTGTTACAGTGCACCCTATAGGTCAAAAATAGTCAAAAAATTTTTTTCAAAATTTTAATGTTTTATAGGCAGGTTTTGTGTAGTTTTTCGCGAGAATTCCGAATCTGTCCTTGGTTTAGCTCTCCGACCATCCTAGCAAATGCTATTTAAGATTTTCGGTTTTTTTTGTAAGGGTCCCCCCTTACGTTCAATCGATTTTCCAACCTCAATTTCGGCATAAAGGAGGCCGAAAATCAAAATTCTGGAGGCACCATGGCACCCTCCAGGGTCGATATACTATAGTGACGTTGAGACTGGAGCCCCAGATATTGCCAATCCCCATGCCGAGCAGAACGTACGGCGGACGGCGGACGGCGGATGGCGGACGGCGCACGGCGGACGGCGGACGGATAACGGACGGACACTTTTTAAAAAGTTTTTTGGCCATAACTTGGTCAATTCTCAACCAAATTTAATGAACTTTTTTTTTGATTAAAGCTCTGTGTTTGCTGCGTCCATTGAGCCTACTCGCAGCACTGTAAACTGCCCATGGAATATTTGGCAGGCAATCATATTTTCAAAATCCGTAATAGGGTTGGTCCTTGGCTAAGAGGGGACTGTGCTTCCGCTCCGCTCGCACAGCCCCAATAGGGCCAATATGAGAATGCAAATTTTTAACCTCAAATATCTCTGATGGTCCAAGGCTTTCAAAGTTGTAGATTGGTACAAATATGTTAAATTACCTGAAATTTCAGAAAAATTGGGTCTCGTCCGGCGCAAATGAAATTTTTACTTAGAAATTATAAATTTTTTGAAATTTTGAAAACTGAAAAACTGATTTTTTGTAAATAACTCGGCAGGAACAGATCGTAGAGAAATGAACAAAAAAACAAAATATTCTTCTCATTGAGACGGTTCGATTGGTGGTCAAATCATTAAAATCCGTTGAGCAGATCGTGAGCAATAGATGATTAAAAAATCGGCCATTTTTTTACATTCAAAAATTCGCCAAAAATCGAATTTTGAGTTTTGAACAGTCATACTCTACCAAAAGTCTTAGAAACATGTCTACTTTTCATAAAAAATATAAAAAAGGGGGGTAAAAATTTTTGTCCGTCCCTCTATTTCAAACTTTTGACCTTCTCAGAAAAGCTCTCTTAAACTGGTGATACTTTATTCAACTGATGTCATGCTATTATTTGAATGATTTAACCCGTTCATTCCTTCTTTCATCTTCTAATTAATGACTTTTTTAAATAAATTTCTGTGCTTTAAAAATTTAATTTAGGGCTTTGTTGACAAATATTTCTGAGAAATGTTATTATACTGTCCAATATTCAACGCTATACAGGGAAGTGTAGGCTGGGTGCACGAAGCATGCCTGAAACAGCGTCTTTGGATCTTACTGGAGGCAAGTGAAACTTTTTGCAATCAATCAGCTTGGCTAATGACAGGGGATTCTGACAGGCAGACCCGTGGACGGATTTGAAATGCGAGACGTGTGGCCTGGTGTATGGGATCACCTATCCTAAGCTCTCTCCGCCCATGCGCCTGCTCCAACTGGTTTCTTTACTTTAAAACTTCACAAATGCAAAGTACAAGTGGAATTGGGAACAGCATATTTTTTATGCAAAACTTGTAAAAAGTGTAAGAAACAAATTTATAGGAAAACTTAATTAGCTCTGCTACCTGCACTACAAAAGTCAAGAAAGAAATTAGCAAGAAATTTTTTTGTCTATTTTTTAAGAAGCCATTTTGAGGTGGACAATTTCCTGGTGAGAAACTGGTGGATAGCGTTTGGAATCAGCCATTTTCCTAGCGATCGATACACCTACACGTTTGACCTCTTCTACAGTTCAGCCACGGTTTGTTTTTGTTTTGTCCCATTTACAAGAACTTTTATGGTCTTGTACAACTTCCTTTCAAATTGATTAATAGTGCACATATTTCTCAAGTATCACATAGAAATGTATTTTAGTCTCACCTAGCACGACTTATCGTTAGCTGCTCGCAATAAGCTTTTAGTACTGGTATTTTATAGTTCGACCTATAGTTTTACCAGTTTTAAAGCATTTAGCATATTTTAGCCCAAAAAGAGGTGCCAGGTATCAAATAAAGTTTTCCAATAATACTTTAATAAGGTTTTTTTGAGATTCACATCATGTCTTATCACGCCCTTTCTTAGTATCAAGGGTTCAAGGCCAATGAGATTTCTTAGAAAAGTATTGGAAATGCAAAATCGTTTTTTAGGGCTGGCTCAGTGCTGCTCATAAAACTTTCAATCATGGCAGATGATGTTGCAGATCTGGCAGCTGCTGGGATGGGAGGCATTGCGGAAGCTTCACCCATTGCTCTTCTTCTTCTACGTCCCTCACCTCCGGGCCAGGGTGGACCAAATGCCCGAAAGTCGGCCGGGAACAATAGGATCCACTCACAGAATCATAATTCTGTATCCTATTAATTTCCATCCTTCAAGTTCTTCCTTGTATCATAATTCGGGCAATTATGATTCGGAATTAGGATTCGGAATTAGGAACAATTATGAGGATCTTTAGGATACAGGCCCGAAAAGGCCCCAAAAATTATGCGTTCACATTTATCATAATTAGCCTATCACAATTCAATGCCCCCCTCCCGGCCCTACCCGACCACCCCCGGCCACCCCTTTCCACAAAAATCGTTGCCCATTCCTATTCTTCAAGTACTTGTGTAACCTATTTCGAATCCTTATTACCCCAAATGCCGTTCCTATTCCAATACTTGCAGTTTATCACAATAAAATTGGGTTAGGAATAATTGGAGTTTGGATTGTTCCCATTTATCCTATTTTTTCGCAACTACTGGAATTGCGGAGATGGCAAGAATTGGTTTGGACCACCCTGCTCCGGGCTGCCATGGAATACGCCCTGCGCCGAACAGACGCACATCTCTGGCGGTGCCATTCCTTCTTCGCTCTTCGCAAGCCACTGCGAGAACGGTTCTCACCACCAAAGCATTCGTCAATTTGGAGAAAGTGTCCTAAAAGGGTTCCGGAAAAGTGGAAAACATATGATGGGCTGGATTTTGTTCGGGATAGCTACTCCCTCGCCTTTCCTTCCATCGCCTGTCTGCTGGGCCGTCTACTCTTTCCCCGCAACACTCCCTTTTGCCGGGCTGCCTTCGGAGGTTAGATCCACCAGCAAATTCCACTAGCAGTAGTTTTATTTCCTTGCTTTTTTGCTTCGGCCATTTCATTTAGAGAGAAAAGCTAAATTTGCCTTGCCGATGGGACCAGGCTTCATTAAGGCATAATTTACCTTTGATTTAGACAAGTGACTAGTATTGAAAAGATTACATAACGTGAGTCGGAAAACGTTCTGGCCAATTTTGCAGTTTCTTTAAAATTTTTTAAATTGTGCATGAAGTCTTTTTTCATTTCCTGACAATTCCAAAGGGGCAGTCTTCTTGCTTGGGGAGAGTGTGCTGCGTTTTTGCTATGCGGATCGGCTGCGGGCGCAAGAGCTGGCCTGTCAGATTCAAGATTATGAGAAAGATAGCCGAAGCCAGGTTTCTAACTTCATAGTTTCTTGAGGCATGTATGCGGCCCCTCGAGGGCCCCCCTGGGGCTGAACATTAGAACATTAGACACGTTCAAGAACATTTCTTTGCTGAACACTAGTTTAAGGTTCAATTTTAGATGCATTCATTTTTCAGTTCTGATTCATAGATTGATTGTTGCAGGGTTCTTCCGATTGCGAAGACGATCGCACCGAAGACTCAAGTCTGCTACAGTGAAACTGGGCATGCAGCCTTGCCTATTGTTCATGGTTTTTGCTTTTCATAGTTTTTTGGAATCGAGTTTCGAATGACAGAGTCAGTTGAGAGCTACTTTTGCCACGATTTGTCCGCTTTCTCATGCTACGCCACCAAAGGGTATTGTCGTAGTTTATCGGTGCTGCTTTTGACTTGGCCCTATTCTAAAAAGCAAATCACTAGATATAGCGAACACTATCACAGTACCACCTGAGTGAAGGTCATTGAATTTCACCGCAATACAAAAATATTTGTGAACAGATTAGCAAGTGCTTTTTGTTTTTAGAAATGATGTTCAAAACCTATTTGTATGCCTGTTGTGACATAAAGCAGCCACAATGCAAAAGAATAGAAATTTTCATAAAATCTACACCTAAATACCTATTGGGAACCAAACAAAATGAGTAAAAAGTTAGAAGAATCAATCATTGCTCAAATTGAAAATAAACAGGTTAACGCCAAAAGTTATGCGAAATTTTGTTCAATTTGATCGGGCAGACCAGAAATGAATAAAGCTGAATGGCTAGCTGGGAGGAAGTGATTTCTGGCTGGTGTGCTTTGCGCAAAGCGGGGGCTTAGCCGTGTTGGTGGGGGTGGGGGCGTAGGGTTGGTGTGGTGGGTAGGGTAGGCGATGAGAGCTGCTCCGTCTGCCAAGAGGCTCGCTTTGTTTGCCAGGAGGAGGAGAGAGCGAAAGAGCCATTGGTCGCCTCAAACCTCTGCTCCCTCCTCCCCAACTTTCCCTAAGCCTTCATCAGTTGGCACATTTGCTTCACTCATGCAATCACCGCACACCTAATTTCGGACCCCATCCGTGCGCTCCATGATGCGGTAAGGCCTATTCATCAGTGGATATTTTTTATGATGCTTACGTGTCGCACATATGCGTCCCATTGCCAATCTTTTGTCGCAAAGGTCAAAAAAGTTAGTGACTTGTGGTTGTGGCCAGGGCGGGCATAGTTTTACTGGCAAAGCCTCTGAACCAGGCAGAGGAAGAAGGGGCGGGGGTGTGGATGGGGGAGCGAAGTGGCTGTAGCTGAGCGGAGGGGGGATAGAAAGTCTGGAGGCGAAGGAATCATAGACAGAAGGGAGGGCTGTGTGCAGTTTGTGCCGGCATCAACAGGCCTACCTTCCTCTCTCCAGAAGCCTTCCTCCCCTCGGCCCCCTGTACACAAGCCTGCCTGAACACAGCCGCTTCTCTTCTCCCTCAGTAGCCTTCGCTTAGTCAGCAGAGCCTTTGCCCAAACTCACGTGCAACTCTTTCTGAGAATCATTCTCTCTTCTTGTCTTGTGACACCCTTCCTTTTCCTCCCCGATCCGATCCTATTTAGTCCACCATTGGTGCCAATTGGGTAGCTGTTTGCCAGACTTCTGGAGGAGATGTCCGCCCCTCCGCCGCAGAGTCCCGAGAATTTCTGGCTCTTCAAGCACCTGAATGAGGAGCCTTTTGGGATCCTGCCTCTGCACAACCTCACCTCCAAAGGGGGCCCAACTGGTATCCAACCATCCAATGGCTATCACCTGCTCTTAACTATACAAAGAATGGTTTGAAGGGCTGAAAAACATCCAGCGACTAGCCTCCTACAGCTGGTACCTGGAGGAAACGGCAGCCCCGGTGGTCGTCGTCCCGGGAGCTCCTCGTGAATACGTCTACTGGCCCGGCGGCAAGCTGAAGCCAGACCAGGGCGTCCTCATGTACGACGTCAATCACATCAAGGTACCTCCAGCCACCTTCCTCCTCCTCCGATGTCTTTCTCGTCCTTGATTTTCCACTCCTCCCCCTACTCCTCTCACCTTGCAGCTGCCGAAGTACCCGGTGGACCCGGTGATCCTGGTCACGAAGATGTTCGCGGAGTCCGCCGGCCAACCAACGCCGGACTTCCAGAAGTACGACCTCGTCACCGACACTCTCAACCTCCAGAAACTCTTCGCCTTCTGCGTTGGCGGCAACGAAGGTCGGCCCCCTTCTACCGTCCCTCATCAACCTGCCCCTCAACCTCCACAAACCGCCAGGCCTCTTCCGCATCGACTTCGAGCGGGTGGGGAACACGGTGGTGGCGCTGCGCTGCGAGAGCTCCGACCTCATGGAGGTCGACTACGAGTGCTACGACTACGGCATGAAGGCCAAGGCCTCCAAGGGAAACTCATCGCTCACCGAAGGTACTCCATTCCTGCTTCTTCGCCTACCCGGAGCAGTAGAAGAAGCATTGGAGGGCCCCACTTCATCATCTCGGAGGCCCAGTTCGGCAACATGCGAATGCTGCTGCGCACTGAGACGGACTGCGCCGACTACACCCGACTGCCTGGCTGGAAACCGCCGGAGAAGAATGCGCCTAGGGTAGAGCAGCTGTCGAATGGGGCTGAATTGGGGTGGAGTTTGGGGGATGGGTTGCAGTACGACCCGGCGGAGGAGGAGAAGTGCAAGGAGGCCCTGGGTCAGAAGCGGCGGTTCCTGCGCGATGAGCTGGGTATTGGGGACTATCCGCTATCCTTTGTCCCCTACGGCGTCATCAATCCGCACCACCTCCAAGTCATCACCACCTATCCTGCGGGTTTGCATACTTTTCTGCACCAGTTCTCCAATTTCACACTTTTGTTTTTTACTTTGACTGGTCAAATACCCAGGCTGTAGTAGTAGTTTTGATCCCATTGCCTTAAAATGTGGACATTTTTAATTGTTGGACAGTATTCTCTCCTGGCTTGGATAGACTGAGGTTCTGAATGCAGGACGTGGTTTCCCGTTCTACACCTGGGCCCAGCTGTTCTTCTCCGGCCTGGAGAGTGTGATGGTGGGCTGGTGGAAGCCGGGTGGAGACTTCGCCCGCCCCGCACAGTACTCCCTGGCCGACATCAATAAGCTGATGAAGCCACTCCCCTTCGCCGCCATTTCCAAGGCATGCTTTAACTTTATTAGGTTAAAGTTTGTGTAGGTCCTGTCCCAATGAGGTTGGTCATTTTGTTTATGCTGTTTTGAAAGTTTTGAATTTATTGAAGAAGCGAAAATTTGATGCAGGTGCACGACTGTCTGGTGAAGATTTCCGACTTCCTGAAAAAGAGCGAACCGGATGCTAAAATGGCACTCATCTGGCGCGGCAAGGAACATCTTGAAATTTTCGAAAAGGTTTTGAAATTTTATGATTAGAACCAATCAAGACGTATGATCGTTCATTTTATGATAAGGCTATGTCTCCAATTGCTCCATGTTTGACTTGTCCAGGTGGATGGAGATGACAACGCCATCTCAGATCAGGTGCGAGAAATGCTGCAGGAGCAAGTGCCGAGCGAATAAATAGCCATTTCATTTTGTTCTAGTTGATTTATTTATTGATTTTCCCAATTTCTACTCCTATGCATTCTAGTCTCAGAATGGGTACTAGCTCATTCGATCAAATGTGCACCTTGCTTTTCCATTAACTGGGCATTTATCGCCTATTATTTATGCATAATTTTAGTTCAAATCATCCTCCTTATTCCTTTAGTATAAATTTCTACAAGTAAAAAAACCTAATTCAGCTTGTTCATTACAACAAACTCGCAGCCAACGCTGTCAACGCCAAACTTTCAAGTGAAAGATTTCTAATTGCGACGAACATTAAAGTCAGTTTTGAAGAACGACGAATTTGAAAGCGCGGCAGCTGAGTGCTGATTCAGGTTCGTCTTACGAACTGCACACTTCTCAGTGACGTAAGGCTTTCCCATCCAAAGCAATTCTAGCATTCTCAACCAAAGGTAGTCAGAATTTGACAAGTTAGCGGCAATGCCAATCATTGGCGTACCAAAGAAGCTTCTAGATGAGCGATTGCAACACGTTTATGGTTCCTCCATCATTCGAGCAGCCAAATATTTGTCATCTTTCAAATTCGCTGCAGACGAAGATAGCTTTCAAGAGCTCTGCTTCGACTATGGCCTGGAGTTGGATGAAGTGGTCGGTTGAACATTTTTGTCAGTCTTCTTCTTTTCGCAAAGACTTCCCTCTGAAGACGTCAGAGAAAGAGCAGAAAGAGAAGGAGACGGGCGGGAAAAGCGCCGCTCAGGAGCTCTCCGAAGAAGTTCTCCTCCTTCCCTCCCCGACCCCTCCTCCATCCTCAGCCCGTCCCCCTTAGGTCATCTACAAGATCGAGCTCCCCGCCAACCGCTACGACCTCCTGTCCGCTGAGGGGCTCACCAGGGCTCTGCTCATCTTCCAGCACAAGTTCCTTTCTGCTCCCTCCTCCATTTCTTTGCCAGGCATCAATAACCTGACACTCAGGATGAGCATACCCGAGTACAAGCTGGCGGGGCCGGCGGTGGAACGGCTGAGAATCACTGGCAATGTGGCCACCATTCGCCCCCATGCAGTTGCCGCCGTCCTCCGCAACGTCAGCCTCACGGCTCAGGCCTACACCTCTTTCATCGACCTTCAGGCACCTACCTATGCAATTACTCCTGCAGCCCTTGATTAGCTTGGCTGTTTGAGGACAAGTTGCACCAGAATGTCTGTCGGAAGCGGAGTCTCGTGGCCATCGGCACCCACGACCTGGACACCATTCAAGTTACATCTGGCTCACGACTTCCATCAATTATCACACAAGTTTACCTTTGAGGGTCCCTTCCTCTACACTGCCGAGGACCCGAAGCAGCTGCGTTTCGTGGCCCTGTCCGAGAGTGAGGAGATGAGCGCTGTGGAGCTGATGGAGAAATACTCGGTTCTGCTCTTCCTTTTCTCCACCTTGGGGACTGAGGCTGAGGAGAACAGGCACCGGGGCACCATCTGAAGCCCTACGTGGGGCTCGTCAAGGAGGCCCCGGCCTACCCCGTCATCCGCGATGCCAACGGCATTGTCCTCTCCATGCCGCCCATCATCAATGGTGCATCACTTCTCAATCTGCTTCCTCAAACTATTGGCACAATTTCCAGGCGAGCATTCCAAAATCAAGCCCAGCACCCGCAACATCTTCATCGAATGCACCGCCACTGACCTCACCAAGGTCTGCCGAAGAAAACCTGCAACCCCAGGCCTCGGGATGACCAAGGAAAAATGATAATTCAGGCGAAACTAGTGCTGGACACGATAGTGACGCTGTTCTCGGAGTATTGCGCAGCTCCGTTCAGCATGGAGCCTGTGGAGGTGGTCTCGGCTGATGGCAGCTCCACCCTCTACCCCAGCCTGGCCCATCGGGAGGAGACCGTCGACGTAGCCGCCGTTAACACTGCCGTCGGAGTTCAGTGGGACTACTTTTGCTTCTCATCTTCGCCCAGTCTTTCCTTTTCCCTTTTCCTTCTGAGGAATAGAGATTAGATCAAGATAGACAAACAGAATCTGGATCCATTTGAAAGACGGGATGAGTGAAGAGAAGCATGAGGTTATCTGTTGCAGACTAAACGGTGAGGAGATAGCGGATCTGCTGACCAGGATGTGTCTCCGGTCAAGCGTGGAGGAGGGCGGACAGAGGGTCCGAGTTATGGTACCGCCCACCCGTCACGACATCCTCCATCCCTGTGACATCATCGAGGTACATCATTTTGAGAGTTTGCCCTCAAGTGCAACCTACCCACTGGCCCCCCTCTTCGCAAAACAAACTCGATCTTGCTTGAAGGATGTGGCAGTGGCCTACGGCTTCAATCGATTGGTGGAGCAGTTGCCGGGGGCTGCGACCTTCGGAGCCCCGCAGCCCCTGAACAAACTCACCGAACTCCTGCGCGGAGAACTGGCTGCTGCAGGATACACAGAGGCCCTCACCTTCTCACTGGTACTCTCACCTTACCTTGAAGCCCCTCTTCCATTGTCCCTATTGGTCTGCAGCTGAGTCGAGAGGAGCAGGCGACCAAGTTGCGCCACCAGGAGGAGGAGCTTCTGAAAAGCGCCGTTCACATTGGCAACCCAAAAACTGCCGAATTCCAGGTTTTCTATCTTTTCCCTTCTATGTCCCTCAAGAGGTACTTGGAGCAGTTGAACGGGGAAGAATTCTAAGACGATCCCAAACCATTTTTCATGCCTTGAAGTGAAAATAGCCAGAGAAGTTATTATGGAAGTGAAAATACTAGGTGGGGCGCACGAGTTTGCTGCCGGGAATGCTGAAAACACTCAGCGCCAATCGAGACATGCCGCTGCCACTGAGGCTTTTCGAAGTTCAGGACGTTCTGCTGCAGGACCCAAGCAAAGGTTTCTCAGAGCCATTTGCCAGTTCTGCCCTTGCTACAACTAAGAACATCTCTGCCCAGATGTGGGAGCGCGGAATGAGCGACGTTTGTGCGCCGTTTACTACGGCAAGAGCAGCGGATTCGAGCTTATCCACGGGCTGCTGGATCGTGTGCTGCGCCTGCTCTCTGCTCCACCGCATTCCATACACCCAATCCAAGGTTTTATCACTGAACCTAGCTGGTACATTAGCAAAAAACCTATAAAGTAAAAAAACCTATAAAGTAAAGTTTAATGGTACATTAGCAAAAAACAAAGCTAATTAAGGCCAAGAAGAGATAACAATGCCAAAAATTGGACAATTTTTGGCAGGAAATTTTTTATTTTTAGGGTCAGCCAGATGAAAAATTTTGGCTTGGCAGACGTCGTCGGTGTAGCACCGCCCAGCAAT
>JASANA010006738.1:0-66577 GCA_030248095.1 Ptycholaimellus sp. GST1_10
GGCGATGAAGGCGGGGAGGCGTTGGAAGTGGACGGAGTGTTTTCCGTCGCAGAGGATTCTGTCACTCCAGCGGCGACCTCCTCCCTCTCCTTTCGGAGATTGGGACGGGTGACTAACATCCTCCGTCCCCTACTCCCTCTCCTCGCTCCTCTTCTCCCTCCACCCCTCCTTCCCGCATTACCATGCAAGGATTTGGGAAGCTGAGGTTCGCCTATGAGGGTCTTTGGTGGCTGAATGTTTTGTCTGAGTCCGTAGCGCTGGGAGGGACGAAGGGAATGCACTTGCGGCTGTGCTCCTCCGGAGGGCGGTTTTTGCGCCGCCGCTCTGTTCGCCTCCTCCACAATTCGCTCGGCCATCCCTTTCTCCCATTCAGGCCATCTTTCATATCCAGGTCCAGCCAAAGCTTCTCTTTCTTCGCTGGCCTGGAGAAATGGCGCAGCATCGGGCACTAAGCGGCTCAGCGCATCAGCGTTGCTGTGCTTCGAACCTTTCTTATAAACCACCTCAAAGTCGTAGTCCAAAAGTTGCAACGCCCATCGGTCTAATCGGTCAGAACCACTGGGTCTTTTTAATATTGCGGATAAAGGTGAATGATCGCAAATTAAGGTCCATTTACGGCCATATAAATAATCTCTGCATTCACTGACGCAGAATTTTACGGCTAATAATTCTTTTTCAGTCACTGCGTATCGCGTTTCTGGATCCGTCATTTTTCTGCTCATATATGCAATCGGCCTTTCTCCTTGATCCTCGGAATTTTGTGAGAGGACGCCTCCAATGGCGTAGTCGCTGGCATCGGTTTGGAGAAGGAAAGGGAATTTATCGTCGTAATTGGGGAAAGCGAGAATGGGGGCCTGGAGGAGGAGGGATTTGAGGTGTTGGAATGCACCTTCGGCCTCCTTGGTCCAGTGGAAGCTGGGGTCGGGGCGGTTGCTGGCGGGGGGCTTCGGCAGCTCCAGATCCGTCAGCACCGGGTCCATGCTTCCTTTCGCCGCCTCTCTAATGGCTTTTCCTTGCTTCTTTCCTTTTAACATTTTATACATAGGCAAGGCTACTTTCGCGAAATTGGGGATGAAACGGCGGTAATAATTAATTAAGCCTAACGCCGCCAATAAAGTTTTTTGACTGACAGGGCTCGGCATATTTTTAACCGCCTCCAACTTTTTTGGATCTGGTTCTAGGCCTTTTGCGGAAAGTTGGTGTCCGAGAAAAGTGACTCTTTTTCGCATTAGCAGCACTTTGGATGGTTTTGCTTTTAAGCGGAATTTAACTAGAGTCTGGAGAATCACTTCCAGTTGGCTCAGCATCTCGTCTACGCCCGCTGCGTGGCACAGGATGTCATCGATGAAATTAATGATGTTTGGGCACTCCATGGCCTGGAAAATTGCGCCCATGACGCGAGCAAAGTTAGTAGCTGAGTTACGCGCTCCAAACGGCACTTTGGCGTACTGGAACAAACCCCAGTTTGTAGTAAAAGCAGTTTTTTCTTTAGCTGCAGGTGTAAGCATCAATTGCCAAAAACCCTTCTGTAAGTCGAGGGAACTGAACGTGGTGGCCTTGCCGATGGAGTCGAGCACCTGCGTGATGAGCGGAAGCGGGTAGAACTGGCGGCGCGTCACCGCGTTCACCGCCCGCAGATCCACGCACTGCCTCAAAGTTCCATCCTTTTTCTTTACTAACACCAGTGGACTGGCCCATGGGCTTACACTGGGTTCAATTATTCCGGCAGCTAACATTTGGTCCAATTCTTCTTTTACACCTGCAAGAGCGGCTTGAGGAATTCTGGATGCGCGTGCTGCAATAGGCGGAGTATCGCCTGTGTCTATTTCCATCCTGGCGATGTCGCAGTCTCCAAAGTCGTACGGGTGGCGGGCGAATGCGTCGCGGTGCTTCCACAACAAATCCTGCAGGCGCTGTTTCTGCTCCTCCGTCATCTCCACCTCACCACTCACTCTCTTCCTTCCTCCTATTCCCATCTCGTCCTCCTCATCCTCCTCTACTATTTCTGAATCTTTCATCGGAAATGCAGCCAGGAGCGATTCTCTGGTCCATGCAGGGAAAACCTGGAGGCCATTAAATTGGCGCTCTGTTAATGCGACAGCCACTGGCGGCACTGGCTCAGGGCCAGGCGTTTGCACAGTATAAGTTTCGAAGAAATGCAGATTTCCGACTGTTTTTCCTGCATATAGAACGATGGGGTAGGGATGATGATTGGCAATGGGGAGGTAGAAAGTGGAAGTAGGTTGGTGGCAGATGGCGGGTGGGAATGAAAGTTGCGCGGTGGCAAGGATGTCGGGAAGTGCTTCAAGAACGAAGTCGCCTTTAAGGGCGAAGGTTGGCCCTCCGCCTTTCAAGGACGCCGCCACGGGCACCACGGTGTACCCTCTGGGCTGCAACTGCACCGTCTTCAACACCCTCACTTGCGGCAAGCGTAGCATTCTATACGAATTGCATTGTGCGGTGCTTGGGTAGAAAGAAACATGGTTTTGGCCTACTTGTAAGCGATTATTTTGAAAATCAAAAGTTACTGGTGGGAATTTGCTCAAGAGATCTGTGCCTATAACAGCTTCGTGGAAACAATGATGATCGGAAACTACGGAGAAATGAAAAGTGTGAACTCTCGCTTGTCCTAAGGATGAAGATAAAGGAATTGAGCCTCGCACTGGAACTGGACCCGCAATGGTCATAATGTCACCGGCAAGAGGGCTGATCGTTTCAGTTTCTTCACTCTTTTTCACTGTCCTCATGGGCAACACAGAAATGCTGGAACCGCTGTCTATCAAAGCCGGAACTCGCACTCCTCCAATCTGCACTTCGACCACAGCTACCACTCCAGGGCTTTGCTCAGTGTAGCTGGACTGTAGTTTTGAAGGCGCGCCTTCGGGGACGGGGGAGGGTGGATTTGGGAAGGCCATCATATTCAGGCTTAAGCTTGAAGTTGGATGGGCGGAAGCTGTTCTGTGTCCTGTTGGACAGCTGACAGGACTAGAGAGTGAAGGCGTAGTTTCACGAGGGGGGAGTATGTAAGAATAGCTGAGAAGGAATCCCCTGGGGCCTTGTAAGATAGGAGGTTGGGATAAGATGTTGATGGAGGTAGGGAGATAATGGACGGTGTGTTCGCCAATGAATGGGCGGAAAGTGGGATGAAGGGCGGAGTGGTTCGGGGTGTCGGTTCCCTCCCGCTCGCTTCTCTCCGTCCATCCAGGCGTCCACAACACATTCGTCCCTATCACTGCCTCCGTTCCTGCACACCTATAGTCTTCCACTACATGAAAGCTTATTCCAGAACATGCCAGTTTGCCTATTCTGGCGCCCACTATTACCTGGCCTAGCGAAGGGCATAGTTGTTGGCGTAAGAAAAACGGGGCCATAGTCGGTAACATTTCTTGCAGGAGCCCTAATTGGTGTGCAGTGCGATATGGCATGAAGGAATAAGGGCAAGATTCATCCAGTATCACTTGACACAACCGATGCCGCAGTTCCATAGTAATGGGGACTGGCGCATTATAGCCAAGGCTGGACAAAGAAGGCAACCAGCTGTCAATGCATGGAAAGGGTGGAGTTGATGTAGTTGGCGGATAGGGTCCAAGTATAGCAGCGGGGGAAGGGGGAGGAGGGGCAGAAAACATGAAAATGGCCGTTCCAGCGGTTTCTTCTTCTGCTGCTGATCCTTCTGTCATTACAATAGTGGTGTGGGGAGGGGAAAGGGGTGGGGGGAAGGAAGTGGAGGGCTCGTCGGAGTTGGACGGCGGCGGTGATGGCGTCTGCTCGAACCGCACCGGTCGCTTCGTCTTCCTCCTGCTCCTGACCCCTGCAGAGGATGCAGCTTTTTGAGTTGCGTCTTGTTGAGGCTTCTCCTCCCTCTTGAGGGGTTTGATTTCAAGGGGGCCGGGGATGAAGGGGCTTTGTAGGTGGCGATTGCAAAGGTAGGGTTGGACTCGCCTCAATACATTCGCAGACAATATCATATCCATGCCTGGTAGCTCTTCCCAGACTACCTTGAATTCCTGCTGCGACTGATTGCCCCATATACTTATGGCCAACGATACACTGCCAACCAATGAAACTCTGCCGTACGGCAAATTCACTGGCTTCTTCTGCGTATATGATTTGTATTTCATATTCCTAATGTGCAAAGACATATAAGTAACATAATTGGAGAAAAGGTGTGGGTGTATGCGAGTATTGAAAGGGCAGGATGTAGAAATAGGACCTGCGAAGGCAACGATGGGAATGGTGTAGAGATTGAGGTCGGGGGCGGGGTAGAAGCTGGGGATGATGGGGTACAGATGGCTAGTGCTTGGCCCCGCCGCCTCGGGCTGCTGCGCCTCCAATCGTGCCGACTGCAGTCCTGCAACTGCCGTTGGGGTAGGAGGCGGAACTTGGCATTGGCTAGGAATGGTGAACATGAAAATTTGAGGTGAGATAATAAAATGAGATGATGAACTTTCCCACCTGTCTTCGTTGGGTAGGCAGCCGGCGGGAATGGGGTGGCTTTCACTCTGGAGGATGTGAGTGCGCATGGCCAGGTTGAAGAGCTGCTCTGTGGGCAGAGGGTCTTGGATGGGCTGGCGGGGAAGAGGGCGGGGTATGAGGGTGTGGACTGGTTTCTCGTACGTCGGGGAATTACCGCGCCCCTCTTCCCCGAAAAGGGCCCCCCCCTCCCCCCCCCCCCCCCCCCCCCCCCCCCACCCCCCCCCCCCCCACCCCCCAAAGATCATTCAGGGCGGCCCGGCGGAGAACCCCCCCCCGGATGAGGGAATGAGGGATCCCGCAGTTCCCGCCTGGCAGATGTTGATCTGTGCCATTGCCTCCACGCCGTCGACCAGCACCTTGGCCACCATATGGTTTCCAATTCCTGCTAGCGCATCTCCTGGCTGGCTGTAGAGATGGCCTTTTTGGATGAGATGATAGGCCTGGGGGTGGGCATCCTCTGCGAGCCAGGCGAGGGTGGAAAGAGGAAGGAAGGCTGAATTGAGCTGGGTCTGATTGCCCGAAGGTGGCGGTAGCTGGGTTGACTGGCTGAAGCCGGGTTGGTAGGGGAAGGGGGGAGTGTAGAGGGTGGGCGGGGAGTGTTGGGCGGTGTAGAAGACCCAGTCCCGCAGGTCGAGGGAGATGGGGGCGTAGTTGAGGGGGGGAAGGATGTGGGCGTAGCTGAGGAGGTAGCGGGGAGGGCCCATGAGCTGGGGAGGGCAGGTAAGGGTGGAGGGGGTTTGGGGGCGCTCCCGAGGGTGGTGGAGTCAGAAGCGGCCGTTGTCCACGATGCCGACGTGCCCGCTGAGGTGGAAGGGGGAGACGCGGTGGGAGATGCCCAGCTCAGGGGCTCTGCCGAGGATGGTGTGCTGCTCATAGTTGCAGCCCTCCTTCAGCTCTATCTCCATCCAGTTCCGGCTCTTCAGGGCGCTGAGTCCCAGCACTGCCCTCGGGGTCTCTGCACACAGGTCGTGTGGTTGCAGTCCCGTCCTGGTCCTCGTTCTGCCGACGATACGGAAGTGGAGCTCTGGATTCATGAGGCCGTTGATGATGACGTTGAGGGCGACTGTCTCTCCATTCTGATAGCCTCTCTCCTTCCCGTCCAGGGGGAGATGGAGGCCCAACTGGCAGAGGAGTGAGTAGTGGATGGTGCACTCCTGAGAGGCGGTGATGGCGAGGGCGCACCCAAAACCGTTGACGAGGCCGGAGACGATGGGGGCGCCATACTTCTCCTCGTCATAGCCCAGGCAGACGGGCAGGAGTTCAGTGCCGTCGTGGGACGTCTGCAGGTCCACTGGGTCCTCGCTGTAGGGGCGCCGCTGGTCCCAGATGTAGGGGCTGGGGGCGGCCTCCAGCGGGTTCTGGAGTGGGGCGACTAGCTGGTTGATGGGGTGGTCTCGGGGGGAAAGGATGTGGGAGAAGCAGGTGTGGGGAAAGGGGGGAAGGACAGTGTAGAAGGTGGCTTGGGGGAGGAAAGAGAGGGGGATGGAGGAGAGCTCGGGGGAGGGGGGAAGACTGCGCGAATGCTGGGGTTGTTCTGGGGGCGGGACCTGGAGCATGAAGAGGGTGAGCGCAGCTCTCTTGTCCGGTGGCTCCAGGGTCTCGTCTTCCTCCTGGGCTCCGCCGCCACTGCTCTCTCCTCCTCCGTCAGCTCCTCCTTCACTTCCAGTGCCTCCTGCGTCTCCTCCAGCACTGCCTCCGGCGCCACCACTGGCACTACCACCAGCCCCACCACCAGGTCGCTTGTCTTGGTCGCCTTCTTTTCCCTTCCCGTCGGCTTCTTTCTTCTCCTTCTTACGCCATTCCGCGAAGCTCCGTTCCCGGTGCTCCTGGCAGTCTTGGCAGGGCATCGCTCCCCTGCCCACATACTTCCACGCCTCCCAGTCGCAGTACCGGTGCCAGGAGCCCTCCTTGTCCATCTGCTTGATGGCGAGGACGGCTTCCTTGCAGTAGCCCTGGTGCTCGTAGGCGGTGGGCAGCTCCTTCTCCTCCTCCAAGGCGGTGATCGCTCCTTCATCGCCTTTCTGGATCTTCTGTCGGTTGGCTTCCATCCGGTGCTTGATGTTGGTGAGGCGGATCTGGGGCTGGTGCTGCCTCCACTTTTCCCACCAGGCAAGCTCCCACTGTTCGTCCCTGTTGATCTTGGGGGCTCTCTTCTCTTCCCTGGCCCTCTTCTCCTCCGCTGCTTCTCGCTGCCAGTAGGGGAACCGGAGGTGAACTTCTTCAATGTTGTCTTCTCCTTGAGCTTCCTCCAGGCATTTCACCCTCCGCAGTGGACTGGGGCAGGTGCTTGCTCGGCTGGGTTCAGGGGGAGGTGAGGGGTTGTGGGTGGCACAGAGGAGAGTCAGCTGGGTGATCTCGGGAGAGGGAGGGGAGTCGGGGGCTGGCTGGTTGCTGGGGTTGGAGGGAGGAGAGGCAGGGGGCGCTGGGGCGGCGTCCTCCTTGCATTCCGTGTGCACCACGGCGTCCACGTTGGGGAGGTGGTTGCGGATGTCGATGGAGCAGGTGTTGGCGAGGCAGTCGGCCGTGGCCTTGTCCTCCTCCGTCAGCTCCGCTGGGCCCTTGTACTCCATCTGCAAGGCAGGAATCTCCTCCAATCCATACCTGGAAGTCATGAGTACCACTGGGTCTCGCCACGGATAATGTACATCTGTGTTGGTTAGGAGAATTTCATTCCCTAACATGTTCTTCCGCAAAACTGAGCAAGTGATAGGGGGAGTGAGGTGGCCGAAGTAAATGAGCTGAATTTGCAGAGTGCCTTTTGAAAAGGCGGCAATCTCCGCGGTTGCCACTAAGTGCGGATTTGGCAGCACCTGGGAGATCAGACCTAAGTGCTCTACAGTCTCTTCAGCGATGAAGGACCGTGCTCCCGCCCCTATCAATCTCGCCTTCATCTCCGCTAGACCCACCTGCACCTCGATCAATGCTTCCTCTACTCTGCCTGCCCTATTGTATCTCAATTGGATTGGGTAGGCAGGAGTGGCGGTTAGATCGGTTGGTTCTACTCTAGCGATGTAAGCGGTGAGTTGGTGGTATATCTGGTGGTTGGGCTGAGGGGGAGGGGAAGGAGGGGCGACGAAGATATACAGGGAGTAGGAGGAGTGCGTGGCCGTGCTTGCCGGGCGGGTGGGGGCTTCTCCTGGCCCCATCACTCCTCCGCCCACTCCACTGGACTTCTCTCCCGTCTCATCCTCTCCTACTCCCACTCTCAAGGCCAACGCATTCAGTCTTCTCGCTCCATCCTGGATCAACCTGCCTCTCCCTCTACTGCTTCCTTGTTGCCTTCCCGCTCCTACCGCTGCTCTTTCTGCTATCCTCTGCCAAGCTGTGGAGAAGGATTCGCGAACGGGTTCGGGAAGCACAGTAGGAGGTTCCTCTGTAGGTGCGGCCAATGGCTGCTTAGGGAGGGAGGCGGCAAGGGGGTGTTGATATATGGTGGGGCTCTGGTAGGGGGGAATAAGAATGCGCTCTAAGAGCTGCTCATGGAAAGTGGGGTGTAGGGGGGCATGAGAGCGAAGGGTATTGTACTTCTCAGCACTAATCGCACACGTCCAGTAAACTCCGCTACTCTTCCTATTCACCTCCAGGCCTAAGGGGGAGAAGAGAACTGCTTGCGAGGGGCCTCGGCAGCAGAGCCAAAATTGGAATCGATGGAGGAATTGCAGGCGGTGGAGGATATCGAGGGCTCCTAGCTCAAGCGGAGCAGAGAGCGCAATTTCGGGGACTATGATGCAGTCAAAGACTACGGCTTGAACTGGCTGAAGGCCCTCAATTGTTGCGTGCAGACTGATTTTGCCCATTGCATGGACTCCCAGTTGCACTCCCCACCTTTCCTCCTCCTCCTGCGTCAATGCCTCTGAGCCTTCCCTCCGTTCTTGGTGCAGCACTCGCCAGGTGAGGCCCCAAGAGCAATAGGAGGTATGGTGGCTGGGAGACAAAAGGGCGAAGGTGTGTTCTCCGTTGGATAGTCCGAGCGTTAGGGCTGGAAGGGGGAGAAGAGAGCCTGCGGGGCACGGGTCATAATCACCCACGTCCTCCTCATCCTCTCCATCGCCCGGCAACTGCTCGGACACTTGCATCATATTCCACCCTACTCCACTCTCTACCTGGCCCATTCCTTCCTCTTTCCTTCCCGAAGAGGTACTAGGGGATTGCGGGTAGAAGGGCACGAGATCCATGAGGGTGGGAGGCTGGTGTACGAAAAGGGTGTGAGCGACTGGATCTAGGGTGTGGATGCCTACAAGCATGATCAAATCCATGCCGATCATGGCTTCTAGGCCGGTTAAGCAGTCCGCCTTGCAGACCACTAAGGTGATGGGCCATTGCCTCTGTGCAAACCTCACCTCTACCCTCAGCCATCCCATAATGGGCGCCTTCCCTCCTGCTGTCTCCGCAGTCACCTCTTGTCCCACCTCAGGCTTTTCAAGTTGGGGGATTCGGGGATACTGCTCAAGCTCAAGGCTGACTAAGAGATGTTGAAGGAAGGCATCGGTGATGACCGTGCAATTGGCCCCTGTGTCCCATAGACACATGACTGGCACTGTTTCTATCCTGGCCTGCACAGTGAGCAAAGGACTTCTCCCCATGCTCACTACCTTTCGCACTCCCTTGCGCATCTTTCTTTCACTGCAAGTCTGGGATATGGACATCATGAGAATGGCTGGGTTTGAAATCTGCTCTTGCTCCCTCATCCATCATTCCTTAGGAGGGGAGACTATGCGCACTCGATAATTTACCCTAGTCACAGCTCCCGTATCAGTCCGGCTAAGGTCACCTCCCTCCCCTTGGGAGGAATTCTCTCCAGCCTGCGTCAAATCTGCTATGGCCATTTCATTCTGCACTGCCAAAGGGACTGGGTGCACTAGCGCTGCATGCAAGTTAGGTGGCGCTCCTAGTGGGGCTAGGGGGCGGATGGCCAGGGAGGATGGGGGGGGGAAGAAGATTAGGGCAGAGCTGGGCTGTACGGGGCAGGAATCTACGCACAAAATCCTCCGCCTCTGAGTCAGACTGAGACCTTGACTGTGCCAGCTGTATTTGGCAAGGTTCCCCTCCCGCATCTACCCTCTGCCACTCACCTTCTCCCTCCTCATTTGAATCAATGGGGGTAGAGGAAGCTGCAGGCAATGGAATGGCGGAGGTTAGCTGACCTTGTGTCGGTAGCGTAGTCTTTGAAGCGGGGTCTGAGTTGCCAACGCAGGGTTCCAGGGCAGGGTCTGGGGAAGCGAGTGTGATGCTGCAGGAAGACTGCGGCTCGATCCTCGGCACTGCTCTCTCTGAAACCTCTACTACAACTTGAGGCTGGGCATTGGGCGAGGGAGTGGGGGAGAGTTGGGAGCGAAGGCGGTGCGCGGCTATTCTGACTCGACTGAAGAGTGGGGTGTGGTGTGAGTGGGGTGTAGTGTCTGTGCTTTGGCGTGCACATCTCCACCTCTGGAGGCGTCCATTCCAGTGGGCTGGAGTGTAGGGGGTGAGGCAGGTGGGGCAATTGGGGCAACAACAAGCTACACCGCACTGAATGATACATATGAGGGCCAGCAGGGACAAAAGCATCTGCCATGGTGAGAGTGCTCCGCCCATGGCCCATGCGGCTATGCCCCAGTCCCACTGAGCCGGGGCAGCCAGATGTCCCACCTCTGCTCCCATCCCTTCTTCCTTTCCCCCAAACTCAAACTCCTTCAAAGCCTCCACTGCCTGCTGGTGGGAAAACTGGGCTTGTAAATGCAAAGCAGCAAAGGCGGGGTCATGGTGGAGATGAGCATGGAATACTTGGTGTTGGAAAGTGTAAGCAAGGTGGGCGGTTTGGATGGGCGAAGGGAGGTAGGGGAGTTGGGCGGGGATTCCCGTCGCATTCGTCTCACTACCATCCACTTCCACTCACACTATCCTCCCACCCACACTCATTAACATTCTTTCCCTTTTCACACAATTTGGCTCAGAGGGGGGAACAGGGAGAATATGGTAGGTGTGAGTATTCATCCACCCTTCATACAACTGTTTATTAGCTGAGAAGCGGAGGGGCAGCCAGTGATGGTAACAAAGGGAGGAGGGTTGGAATTGGTAGTGGCCTGGTTCAATTGGCTGACAGGCTCTAATCTTCACCCACTGCCCATGCATTTCCGCTTGAATGGGTTTGCGAAGAAGCTGGGACAAAGTAGAGGAGGGGGAAGTTTGAAGGTGTAACAAGAACTGGTCTTGAACAAGAATCCGGGCGGCATTCTCGCAGATGGCATGGGCGAGCTGGGCGAAGGCGCGGACATTGTCCTGCTGCAGCTCCTCGTACAGCGCCTGCAGTCATGGCGCCAAGCTCATTCGCATCATCATCGCCGTCACGTTCCACTCACTCCCTTTCCCCAACCCTAATTGTCCCTCCATTGCCTTGTGAGGCGAGTGTAGCTGGGTAGGTGGTTCGAAAGTGAGAAGATGGAACCATAGGTTTTGGGCCGTGGGTGTGAGGGAAAAGTTGGAGTAGTGGACTGTGGGTCGGTCGGCGGTGGTGGTGAAGGCCAGCTCGCCACTGTCAGCGATGAAGGTCCGGTTGCGCATGGTGCCCGTCAGGACTCCCACCGGCAATACCTGTTCCTGTACTTCGCTATCCACCTTCCACCGCACCGTGGCATTGTTGAAGGGCAGGGTGCAGTTGGAGCAAGCGTAAATGCAGGGGGAAAGGTCTACGGACATACTGGCGGGGGCTGCTTCTCCATGCACTGCCATAACTTCTATCAGTTCCAGTTCGCATGTGATAGCCTCCCGCTCTTGCCATACACAGCACCCTAGCACCGGTGGGCCCCAGCTTTTGTCCAGCTTCTGCTCATACTTCCACAGGTCTATTCCAGTCGCGACCCGCTCTAATGCTCCCTCATTGCATCTATTGCTTTCCTTCATCAATTTGCACTCATTGGGAGGGACTGGGAGGGATTGCATGTATTCCTCTTCAGCTGCATGAGTGTAGAGGAGGAAAACCTTGAGGCGATAGACATGTCAGTATTTGCGGCATACGTGTCCTTCTGTCCGGTGTGGCCATTGGTTTGGGGTGTAGAGGCGGAGGGTAACCCGGCTTGGGGGTTGGAAGGTGGGGATGGTGGGGGTAGAGCATTGGTGGGGCGGCGGGACCTTCCACCACGTTCCCCCAGTTGCCGATGAACACAGCCGCAGCACCTCCGACCAGTTTCCTTCCAGTTTCCCTGCCTCTACTCCTTTACCGGTGATCAGGAAAAGCAAGATGAGGCTAAAGGTGGAGAATGTGGAGGCAAGTGAGATAGAAACGCAGCAGCGGCGGGAGAGGGGGGAGGGAAGGCGGGGAGCTGTGGGCAGTGATGGTGGCATGCCCTGTGGCTCCGTGTCCGCCTCGTACCCGCCCTCGCTTCCTGACAACTCTGCTTCCACCTCTCCTACCGTTTCCCCACTCCCTAACCATTTCACTCCTTCTCATTTCTGTTGATCGGGACTTTGTGCCTTGAGCTTGCTCAGGGTTGACTTTGAAGAGTGAAGGTTGTAAAGAGGGTTTGAGAAGGCGGTCTGTAAAGCGTTGGTTTGAGTGCGGGGGTAATTGGTGGGGCATGCGAAAAATCAAATCCCCCCCCCCCTCCCCCCCCCTCCCCCCTCTCCCCTCCCCCTCTCCTTTTTCTCTCCCCCCCCCCCCCCTCCCCTCTCTCCCCCCCCTCTCTCTTTCTTTTTGGCCTAATAATACCCCTTCCTTCGCGCCCCTCCCCCCTCCCCCCCACCCCCCCCCCCCCCCCCCCCCCCCCCCCCCCCCCCCTCTCCCCCCCCCCCTCCCCCCCCCCCTCCCCCCCCCCCCCCCCCCCCCCCTCCCCCCCCCCCCCCCTCCCACCCCCCCCCTCCCCCCTCTCTTCCCCCCCCCCCCCCCCCCCCCCCCCCTCCTCTGTACTCCCTCTGCCTCTGCAGCATCCTCTCCCTCTCCTCCCTCTCGTCCGCTTCTTTAATTTTGCACTCGCGTACAAAGTGAGTGTTCTCACTGCAGTAGAAGCAGGGGCGGAGGAGGGGATTGGGCATGTTGGCCTTTCGGCGGAGGTCGGGAGAGCACTGCTCCGTTTTGTGGTCCACGGAGTAGCAGAGGTGGCAGCGCGGGTCCGCAGGCTGGTCTGGGGGCAAGACTGGATTAGCCTGGGACAGTTGCTGCTTCACAGCCTCAGGGGAGGGAAGATTGGGCTGCATGGCATTTACTTGTAGCTTCGACAATTGGCATTGGATTGCGAGCATCGTCTGCTTCACCTGGTCCAGCTCCTTGCGGGGATGCGGGGAGGGGCTTTGGTATCTGTGCTGGTGGGGATGCTGGGGATATGCGGGCTCCGTCCAGGACTCCTCCTGGAGCTCCTCGTAGGGCTCCAGCCGCAGCACAGCACAGGCTCGACGGCTGCCTGAAGCATCCTCGATCTTCCTGGCTGCTCCCAAGGCATCCTGCAAGGTCTGGTATTCCCTCAGCACTAGCTGTCGCTTATAGATCAGCTGCAGGCCTTTGAGGAATCTATCCAGCTGCTCTGTTTCTCTTTCCTGTGGTGTAGCTAGAGGGAAAGCCTTTTTGGTGGGAGATAATGGAAGCGGCGAAGGCGCCGCACGGCTCGGAGGCCGCCTGTCGCCTGGCCGCCAAATCCCGCTTCCACGTTCCCACTGTCCGCGCACTGTCCAACATTGCCTTCAACTCTTCTCCTAGTGTTTGCCAGGTGTGTTCTGGTGTTTGTGGGTCTGCTGCATGTTGTGCTTCGCGGCTTTCTAGGAGATAGTTGGCCATATGCAGGGCTTCACCTTCCAGATGCTGCAAAAGCTGGATCAGGATATCTTCGCCAGCCCTAGCCATTCCTTGGTAGGCCCTTGAAAAGCACGCAAACCAGTCGCTGAACTCTCCATCTTGACCAGGGTTTGTGTATGGCTTACACTGTGGGGGGCAAAGATTGATGCGATAGTGAACGTGTGCTCCTCGCGGTTGTCCTCCATTCACTCCACCTACTCCTCCTCCACCACCGTCTCCCACCACACCGGCTCCAGCTCCTCCGCCACCGGCACCACCGTTCATCTGCTCTACTTCTTCATCTGCACAGTCTGCCATTTCTGGGGGTTGCTGGTGTTGGGCCTGTGCTATGTGTGGTTGGTGAGGTTGTGGGGGTGGGGGTGGATGGGCTGTGGGAAGGAGAAGGCGAACCTCATTGACGAGTTCCTGCTGGTGGCCTTGGGCGTCTTCCGCGTGTTCACCGAGAGCACGCTGCAGATCGGCCAGGCGAGCTTCTAGCGCCTCCACTGGATGTCCGGCTACTGGGGCTGGGACCGCGGCGAGTTGCTGCTCCAAGCGTGCATGCTCATGTGCCAAGCGCTGCCTCTCTGCTTCAACTTCTTCTAGCTTGTTCTCTCTCTGCTCTAGCCTAGCTTCTAGACCCTGTACTCTCTCTGCTATGAGGTCATCCACATGTGCCAGATTGTCTTCTGGGGTGTCCTCAAAGAGAGTCTCTTCTAAGGTCCCTTCTAAGGTTCCGTCACTAGCTGGGGAGTGGGGAGAGCGAGGCAAACCTTGGAGTCCTGCTGCACCTGCTGCCCGTCTGGGAGGTGTTCTGGGCCTATCTGGCTGTTCTGCGCATTGTTCCTGGCTGGGACTGTGGCTGTTGTCGCGGGCTGCTGCAAGTCTTCCGCGTTCTGCTCTTGCTTGCCTGTCACACCTCTGTTGGGTGCTAACCTCTGGAGGGAGGTTTAGGTGGCGGCTCAGGTTTGCTGTCTAGGAGAATTGAAGCTGGGTCTGGTTTGCCGAAGCACAAGGCAGATAGAAGAGTTTGGCTAACTGTGCTCTTCTACCTGCACTTGGTTATATGTGATTATGGATGAGATTAGATGCGGTTATGAAATGCTTTGCTGTCTTCCTGCCTGCACCGACGTTTTTTGCAATAGGGCCGTTCCCACCCCCGGCGTTTTTGGGCAACCTGGAGCCACTCGCACTCCCGGCGTTTTTCTTGCTGAGGCTGCTCCCACCTCCGGCGCTGATTTGATCTACCCTGGGCCGCTCACACCCCTCGACGTTTTGTTTCAGGAGGCCATTCCCACCCCCGCACTGGCTAATTTAGGAAGACACTACCTATTCCCCCCGAGGACCTACCCGGTCCAGGCACAATAATAGGAAGAAAGGAAGACTCTGATCACTGATTTACAACTCAGCAGAGTGCTTGGTTGGATCCTATGCATATCTCACTCCACTTCTTCAATCCGTTCAACTTCTTTACGTCGTCTTTCTGCCACATCCACTAATTCACCCAGACACAATACTCAAAACCAAAAGAGATGATGGAGAAGATGGAATTGAGCTGGGTCTGATTGCCCAAAGGCGGTGTTAGGATGGGTACAGATGAGGGACTAAATGATGAGGTTGGTTAGATGGCAGACCAAAAAACCACAACTCTGCGACCACGTAGTGAGGCCACCCTTGCAGGGGCACTCACTCTGTCCCTTCTGCTGACTGCCCGTAGGCCGCGATGTTGGGGTGTGGTTTGAGGAAAGAGACGTTGAAGTTTATGCAAATCTGAGAAGCCAAAGCTAGATACTAGACTGATGGCGAGATGGTGAAATGGAGGCCTTATGTAGGGGAGAGGGCGGAGGTACACAGGCAGCAGACATGATGGCGGCGTCGGAGGGAGGGGGGTTGCAGTGTGACGGGTAGCGAGGGACGAGGAAGAGGAAGGAATGGAATGATAGCGTGGAAGCACGTGAAGGAGTGGGGGTCACTAACGGTTTTGAATGCCAAAGACATGTCGTTGCACTATGGTTGTTTCCTATAAACAAAACAAATACAAATATTAGAGCACCATTACTTTCTAGGGAACGCAAAAAAAAAAAAACGCAAAACAGAAAAAAACCAAAAACAAAAAAAAAAAAAACAAAACAAAAAAAAAAAAAAAAAAAAATAAAATTTAAAAAAAGAAAAAAAAAACCACCCCCCCAAAAAAAAAAAAAAAATATAAAAAAAAAAATACTTTACCCGTAAGTTATATATACCAAAATGACAGCAAGAATGTGAATAAAAAGAAAGGCTAGGTGTAGGCTTGGAATTGCTTTTTAAACAAGCGCTGCTATCCTGAGCGCCCTCATTGCAGCCGTGTGCAAACTTCCAGCGTTTACGCCTTTTCTCAGTCAGATTTCCAAATAAATACGAAGCGTCGGACCACCAGAAAGAGCAGACAAAACTCTTCAGTGGAGCCTTCGGGGGCGACAGCGTCAGCAAGGCCAACCTCTTCCGCGGGGAGGAGGACAAGGGCATGGCGCTCGTCAAGGAGAACCTGGACAACTCCAGCGGGATCAAGGGCGGGATGGACTTCAAGCAGGACGGCTCCGAGCAGCTCAACCTCGCCTAGAACGTCTACAAGACCCCCTCAATTCCCTCTCCTACAACCCCAGTCCTAGAACGGAGCACTATTCCGTGGACTTCCCCAGCTTCTTCAACTTCCGCATTCCCTTCCCGAACCTTCTCTCCAGCCCCCCAGCGTAGACTGCTGACGTCAGCACGCGCAACAACTGCCCCGCCCTCCTCTCAACCTCCTACAAACCTCCAACACCAACCTCATCATCTCCCGCATCAACAGCCCTCTTTAGGGCTCGGGATCAGAGACAAAGTTCCAAAAAGTCCTCTTCAGGACTAACTCAGAAACTTGGTCAAGATGGGGGAGGTGGCTCCGAGGACGGCGTACCGGTTCAAGGGCCCGTGCGACGCGGCCTGCGAGCTGGGGCACCAGCGCCAGGATGGACACAGCGCCTACAAGCTCCTCTGCACCGACTGCGGGGTCACCGTCTGCAGGAGAGCAAGCGACGACGCCTACAGGCCACCGGGGAGCTGCAGCATGGCAGTGTGGAGAGTGCTGGAGCAGGCGACGCTGGACGCAGTTCAAGCTCATCAAGCCTGGCCCAGGATCACCTGCCACACCTGCATGGACGACGCCGGCGGCTACGTGGACTCCATCCGCACCCAACTCACCCAACTAGGCCTCTGGGAAGAGGAGGAGGGCTTCGCGGTTGCCTACAATCCAGTCCATGCTCTTCACCATACACAGGCGAGAGCGGCAGCGGACGATGGAGACTCCGACGCGGAGGAGGAAGGGAGTGAGGATGCAGAGGAAGAAGAGGAGGAGAACGGGGAGGAAGGTGCCGCCGAGCCTGAGCCCGAGCGCCAGGCCCCAGATGGGGGAGGCGAGCAACTCGCCCCACCTCAAGCCCCAGATGCTCACCAGCTAAACCAGCAACCAGGTCAGCCTCCAGCACCCCTAGCTCAAGGCGGGCTCGAAGATGGGGGAAAAGAGGCAAAGTCCCAGGGGAAGGGGAAAAGAGGCGCAAAAGGCCCAAGCTCAAAAGCTACCCCTCCCTGCCCCTACTGCGAAGGCCCACACTGGGCGAAGGCCTGTAAGGCGGAGATGGACGTGAAGGCGAAGAGGCTCAAGGTGAAGGAGAAGAAGTTGTGCTACAACTGCCTCAGTGACAAGCACGGCGTGGCCAACTGCACCAGCGACAAATCCTGCACCGTCTGCAACCACAAGCATCACTCCACACTCCACGAGGATCGCAGGGTGGGCTTCACGGCAGCCCAGGGGACGGAGGAGAGCGAGGAGGAGGACGAGAGCCATGCCTGCGCCACCTCCATCGGCCACGGCGGCAAGGCCACGGACATCACCATCCTCCCCTACTTCTCAACCCTCGCCTACAGTCCAAGGAGTGGAGAGGGGAAAGAGGTGCTGGTGCTCATGGACGGGTGCAGCGACGTGAGCTGGGTGAACGAAGAGCTGGCAGAAAAGTTGGGACTGAAAAGGGGGCCGGAGTTTGTGACGAACGTGTCGACAGTGCAAACGAGCGAGAGAAGGAGGTGTTGGACGACGGAGGTGGAGCTGGAGCTGAGGCGTCGGGACGGAGACCGGCTGGGCCTCACCGCACGCACCACCAGGGCAGTCACCGGCGAACTCGGCGTCGGCGGATTCACCGTCAAGGGCAGCCTCCTCAACAGCAAATTCACGAACAAGCCTCCTGCAGTGATGGAGCGAAGGAAGGTAGATCTGCTGCTGGGGGCGGACTATCTGGAGCAGGTGACGGGGCCAGAGGCAGCGAAGGCAACGGCGCTGACCAAGCACTTGACAGCGGTGTCTACGGCCTTCGGGCGGGTGCTAAAGGGGCGCATCGAGTCCAAGCTCATCAAGACCAACTCTACCTACACCTCCAACGGCTTCTCAGCCTGCTGCCAGCAGGTGGAAGAGGAGGGATTGGAGGAGGCGGTGCAGAGGATGACGGACCTGGAAACGTTGGCTTTCAAGCCGGCGGTGGAGGAGACGGCGGGGGACGGGCGGACAGCCGCCCTCCTCAGCACTCTGAAGCGGGACCAGGACGGGCGCTACGTGGTGTGCCTTCCATTCAAGTCCGACGCCGCCGCCCTCATGAGCGATTTCAAGGCCGCCTTCAGCAGGACAAAGCGAGTCCACGACAAGCTGACGGTGGAGGGGCGCACGGCCTACTATGCCGCCTTCTACGAGCTGGTGGAGCACGGCTACCTCGAAGAAGTCCGCTCGGCTCCGCCTCCAGGTCATCTAGTCCATCACCTCAGTCACTTCGGAGTGAAGAAGGAGGAGAGCGAGACTACGAAACTGCGGCCGGTGGTGAACGCGAGCGCCAAGGGCCAGAGCGGCTTCAGCCTCAACGACCTACTCGAGACTGGGCCCGACCTACTCACCAGCCTCCTCAGCCTGCAACTGCGACTCCGCTGCCACTGGGGCGCCTTCTTCTTGGACGTGCGCAAGGCCTTCTACCAGATCTGCATCGCCGACGAGGACAGAGACGCCTGCCGCATCATCCTGCCCAAGTCCGTCGACAAAGAGCTCACCAGCGACAACTTCCAGGTGTACCGCTTCACAAGCCTCATAATGGGAAGTACATCCAGCCCCTGGATCCTGCTCGCCTGCATTGGGGACTTGGCCAGAGGGGAGGCGGAGAGGGTGGAGGAGGGGAGCGGGACCGGGAACGGGCTGACGGCAGCGCAGCTGCGAGCCATCCCGGGCGCCACCTACATGGACAACGTCCTGGGCGTCTTCGACTCTGTGGAGGAGGGACGGGCCCTCGCCAACGGCTACCGCGACACCTTCGCCACCGCCGGCATGGAGCTACGCGAGTTCGGCAGCACACAGAAGGCCGCTCTCAAGGACCTCCCAGACTCAGCCTGCCACAAAGGGACAAGCATCCGAGCGCTGGGACTCGTCTGGGACCTGGAGAAGGATCGCCTCAGCATCGCTCCGCCCAAGCTCAGCTCACTGCAAGCTCAAGACAGCTACTGCAAAAGGGACCTGCTGGCCGCGGGGGCCCGGGTGTACGACGTGTATGGGTACTACGTGCCCATCCTACTCCAAGCAAAGCTCTTCTTCAGAAGGCACGGGCTCAAGATGAAAAGGTGGAATGAAAAGCTGGACGGGGCGCTGGTGGACGAGTTCAAGGACGTGGTGCAGCAGCTGGCCGGCCTCGGGGACCGGGTCATCGACCGCCGCCTCCTCATCGACAGGACCAAGCCCTGCGAGCTCATCATCTGCTCCGACGCCAGCAACGATGCCTTCGGCTTCATCCTCTATCTCAAGCAAGGTCCTCTCATCAGCTTCCTCTACGCTAGAAATCGCCTAGTGGGGATGCATACGGGAACAAGGGTGACAACGCCGCGAACGGAGCTCTGGGCCGCCTTGGCCGGAGCCAGGGCCGGGGACAAGATCAAGAAGCTACTCAAGGACCACCTGCAGTTCTCCAACACCTACCTCTTCACCGACAGTCAAATCGTCTATTGGTGGATAAAAAGGCAAGAGTGACTGGCAAGGCCGTACGAGAAACGGCGCGTGGACGAGCTCCTGATCTACCTGCCCAGCACCAATGTCTTCTACATCCGCACCAGCGAGAATCCAGCCGACTTCACCACTCGCCCTCTTCCATCCTCAGCTCTTACCAACGAGCACCTCTACTACAATGGTCCTAGCTGGCTCCAGTTGAACAAGGAGGAGTGGCCGGAGGAGACAAGGGAGGTGGGGGAGCAGCCAGAGGAGTACGCGGAGGGGACGCCGCCGGGGAAGAGAGCGCGGAAGAGCAGGAACGGGGAGTGCGCGGAGAGGGGGGAGACGGGCGGGACAGAGGACGGCTTCGCAGCACCTTCAATCTCCGCCACCCCACGCCCAGCCCGCTCAACTCCAAAGACACGGGGCGCCGCTCGAAGCAGGCCCAGCACCTCCGCCAGACTCAGCTCTACCCCAAGCAAAACAAAAAAGGGGCCCCCCTCACGTCGGGAAGAGGAGGGGCGCGAAGAAGAGGCTGAGGGAGCAAAAGAGGCCCTAGGCCCACGGGACATAGTCCTGGAGCCCCGACGCACACCTGGTGAATCAAAAGAGGTAGATGAAGCAAAAGAGGCCCAAGGCCCACGGGAGAGCATCCTGGAGCTCATCAAACCCAAATCATTCAAATTCTTGGTCAATGTGATTGCAAGAATGAGGAGATGGAGGACGAGAAAGAAGGGAGAGAGAGGGGGAGCGACGGTGACGGGAGAGGAGAGGGCGGAGGCGGAGAAGCTGATCGTGGGCGAGCTCCAGCTCAACCTCAGCAAGCAGCAGATCAACGCGCACAACGCCATCAAGGACGGCGACGGACTGCTCAGGGCCAAGGGACGCCTACCGCTCGACTCCAGCCCCTACCTCATCCCTCCACACCCAGTCACCTCTCTCCTCATCCACCAGTACCACGGCATCGGAGCGCACTTTGGCCTCAACTATACCGTCTTGCTCATCCGCACCAAGTACTGGATCCCACAGCTTCGCAAGCTCTGCGGCAAGGTCCTCAACTCCTGCTACCTCTGCAAACGCCTCAAGGCCCGCCCGCTCAAAGCCCCGCCTCATGGGCCCCTGCCGGGAGCCCGCCTACGCATCATGGAACCGCCCTTCTCATCGGTCACAGCCGATCAACTGGGCCCCTTGGAGATGGAGGTGGGCGGGAAGACGGTGAAGCGCTGGATCTTCGTGGCCATCTGCAACTGCACGCGCGCCGTCTACCTGGACATCCTGCACAACTACTCCACCGAGGCCGCCGTCCACTGCTTCAAGAGGTTGTGGAGCTGGAGAGGAGTGATGACAGGAGAGGTGTTCGTGGACAGCGCGACGGCATTCGTGGGCGCCGCCAACCAGCTCGAGAAGGAGGCAAACAGGGAGTACAAGTTCGTCTTCCACTTCGGAGCGGTGCGGGCACCCTGGGCGCAGGGAGGGGCAGAGAGGATGGTGCGTACGGTGAAGGAGGCGGTGCGAGTGCTGCTGTGGGGACGCAACTTCGGGGAGGAGGACATTCGGACGCTCCTGGCCCGACTCACCGTCATCATCAACAACCGCCCACTGACCTACCAAGCTTCCAGCCTACAGGATCTCAAACCTCTCACACCTACCGACCTACTCATACCAGGCTACAAGCCACAGCCCTATTTGCTCCAACGGCTCCCGCCCCCTCAAGGCCTACCAGCCCAAGCTCTTCGACATCGTCTCCAGCTCCAAGCCAAGGCCCTAGCTCAAGCACAACAGCGCTGGGGGAAGGAGTACCTGCAGCTACTGCGAGAGAGGGATGCGTACCAGGCGAGCGGGCGGGGAGAGGACGCGGAGTGGAAGGTGGGAGACGTGGCCCTCTTTGATGACGACTCCAGACGCTCCAACTGGCGCCTCATCCGACTACTCCAGCTACACCCGGGCCCTGATGGATGCCTACGCTACGTGACAGCCAGGATGGGCACTGGGAGGGAGAGCAAGTACCCGGTCAAGAAGCTCGTGCGTCTGGAGGTGGGCGAGGAGGCCATGGAGACGGAGGTGAACGACTCCAGCCACGCCCACGACACCTTCAGCCTCTACTCCGGCTCCGGAATCGCTGGAGGGTCCCTGTGGTAGCTCCGGCTATCATATACCCTCCACTTGCGGTGATGAAATCCTCTCGCTGAGTCCCATGCTGGGTGGTGTGAGGATTGAGATAAGGAGGAGCTGGAATGCGGTGGGCGGAGCGTGGATGGAATGCAAGACAACGGCGCGGGGCGAGGGTCTCTGGCCAGGGACCACCCAGACTGCTGCCTGCAAACACTTCCTCCTACCACCTCCCGACACTGCTGACCCATCAACATTCCTTCTGCTACACTCAACGCCTCAACTCCATTTCTCAACTTTCAACTGTTCCCATCCCTTCTTCTAAGAATTGGCTTTTTGTGCTATTAGACTCCAAATCCCATTTCGCCAACCTTCTTGCCAAATCTCTCGCCTTCTCTGCCAATCGAACCTCCCTTGACCCTTAGGCTCAATCGTTATGCAGAGTTGGACGAATCCAGGAGTGCCTCTTGCCCCTGGGTCCGAGTGTGTGAATTCCACTCGCCCTCTGCTACGAAAGAGCTAGAGGGGAAAGTGGGGGGTGAGCGGTGGAGTGGGGGAGGGAGGGGTGAGGGGAAGGTGGAGGGGAGGAGGAGGAGCATAGGCAGCCCCCACTCATTTGCGCCTCCCAGCCTTTCCGTCCCACTTGCATCCTTTTGCTACAGCCTAATTTTCTATCCCTTCGCATCAATTGCTCCCAAAAACTTTTCTATCTCTTTGCATCGACTGCTCCCAAAACTTTTCCAAAACTTTGATCATGATACGCGCCTTGCATTTCTCTGCCCATTTGGCCTACTCCAAACTTGCCTTATCCATTGGGTTGCTTTATAGGATTGTTAGTTTTAGACTAGCATTAGAGCTGCAGTTTTCACTGTTCAGCTATTGATTTCGGTCCTGCTTCTTTGTGGCCGGGCAGAATGTAGGCTTGGAATTGCTTTTTAAACAAGCGCTGCTATCCTGAGCGCCCTCATTGCAGCCGTGTGCAAACTTCCAGCGTTTACGCCTTTTCTCAGTCAGATTTCCAAATAAATACGAAGCGTCGGACCACCAGAAAGAGCAGACAAAACTCTTCACTAGGTATTAGCCTTGAATTTTTTGATCATTTTTTGAAATCAGTCTTTTGTGCCAATATGGCAAAATGGGAAAATCGGTTATTTAAAAAAGCAATTGAAAAATTTTTACTTCTTGATTTAATCATTGCCACAATGAAATTTGTTGTAGTTGTAGCCTAACCACGATTCCCAACTCGAACCTTCGATTTTTGGGAAGTGGAATACCCCCTCTGAATCATTTCACAAACCGCCTTTTAAAATCCCATTCATTTTTATCCAATTTTTGCCAGCCTTCTTTCAATCAATTCTACCGAAGTGGAAGGGGCAATAAAGCTACTGCGGGGCATTTGTGACGCCAAGCATCGATCCGTGCCCTGAAAAGAGGAGAACAGGTGCACAAAAGGAAGCGCACTTCAACCTGCCAGCTAGACTTGGCCTTTACTGGCCACCTTTTCTTTTCCGCCCTTTCAACCTTTGCCGCAAGTTTTATGCGTCAGCATAGGTGGATATATGGATGAATTGGAAAGAGGAGTTTTCATTGCTGAGCCAGGTGTGGCGCAGGAGGCATATACAGAGCACTGAGCCAGTGTGAGGGAAATAAGGAAAGGAGCCGAAAGAGGAAGTAGGGAAAGGAGCAGGAAGAACATGGGACTCTGCTGCGGCCAACTCTTCAAGGCTGGCGGGGCCTGGAGTCTCATGTGGTTCCCCCAATCCAAGGTTTGCCCCTCTTCCATCCATTTACAATCCTCCGGGCTCCTTCTCCAGGCCAAAGCAGCGCTAACCTTGTTCTGCGTCCTGGCCATGCTCGCTGCCAATGCCGTCCTCTTCGCCTTCAACTGCGAACTGGGTCTAGACATCTACCTGGTCAATCATTTACAGAAAACTAGCAAAGCGGTAAACGGCTAACATTTCAGCTGGTCCTCGTCTGCCTAATTTGGACCAGCATCGTTGGAGTGCTCTTCTACTGGCAGCGCGTCATGCACAAGCTCCGCATCAACGAAGTAGCATTAGAATCATATCCCATTCCTAAAAGAGCAGAGGGAGAGGAAGACAGTGGCGCCCAGGCTGAGCATGCTGAGCTGCTGAGCAATCCGGTGATTGCGATGACGGGGGTGATGGGCTGCGCCTCATTCTTCGCCGTCCTCTCCATCTTCTACTTCCACGCCGTCTTCCTCCCCTGTCTCCATCAGCCTGCCTTTCACGAAGCCATTAATTTCCTCTTCCTCGTTCAGCTTCCTGTATCTCTCTTCTATGCTCAGGGCACGTCAAGTGTAGATTGCAGCTGACCCTCGCTGCAGCTTTTATCATCTTCCCCGCCTTCATTCTAGAGAGCTACAACCGCCCTGTACCCCGCTCCAGTTCATCCCTCCTGTATCTGCTCACCGCCAACATATTTGTTTCCTTTCCACCTACTTATCTGGCCGGAGATTGGGAAAGATGTGATGACAGCTGCTGATGGGTAACTTGGCGCTGCGGGAGGCACGGCACTCTTACAACCACCTCTGTAACCGCGCTGCCTGGTGCACCCACTTCCACGCCGAGGCCCACTGCAGCAACGCCACCCAGCTCCAGCTCCTCTGGTTCCAACTGCAGGCCAATCTCCTGGAACCCTGCAGTCTGCTCATCATCTGTGAGGTCTCAGGGGGGGACAGAGGTTGGAGATGAGAGCGGATGCGGGGATTGATTGTAGTATCTGCCGCTGCTGTTGGCGCTGATCTGGATGGTGCCAGTGCGTGAGAGTGCGGAGGCGGCCGCGCACAGCGCCATCACCTCCTTCTCCGGCCTCCAGCAACGTGCCAACACCCACCTGAGCCTCTGGGGCGCCCTTCACCGCGCCATCGCGGACACCAACCTCCATCTTGCTCTCTCTGACGCTCAGCCCAGCCGCCAACCCCGGGTTACCAGCCAAACATCAGCAGCCTTCACTTCTTCTATTTTGCAGGCAAAGAAGGTGCATCGGCCGCGTGAACAGTGGTTGGTAGCCCTGTCACTTCTGCTCCTGCCTAGCGTCCTCCTCGCCTTCGGTCTTCAGCTCAACCATCTGGGACGCCATGTCCAGGTTGCTTAGCTGGGTGGCGGATGGAGTTTTTGCATAAGAGTCGGCGTTTGGAGATGGAGATAGGACTGGCAAGTGGCGGGCGCATGCTCATGTGCCTCTGCAGCATCCTCCTCCTCGCTCTCTTCCATACCAGCTTTTTAAGTCAAACCACGGTTTTTTTCATTTATTTTCAGCCCTTACTTAGCTGTAACAAGCACAACCTATCATGCCTGTAGGTGAAAACGACCAGCCAAAATCTGCAGCACCATGCACACGCGCATTTCGACACCTTCCTGCTGCGCATAGCCGCTGCCCTAGTCACGTGCCCTTTCCCTCCTTTCCTCTGCCCAGAAGGAAGGATGGGCTGTGTAGGCTGCACCTGTTGGTGGGCGGGGTGGCGGAGGTGAACTTCCGCGACTTCTCCGGCCCCCTCCTCATCGTCGGAAAACTGCTCAGCCTTCTCAACGTCTGGCTCCAGTTACACCAGAATCTCTGCGTCCCTCCAGGGGGGGAGGCAATGTTGCTGAGGTACGCGGTGGTGGGGCGGACGCTGAAACTGGAAGCGGGTCACTGGCAAGGCCTTCAGCGCCGAACGCCGCTCCTCTTCTGCGCCGCCTTTGTCTTCCTCAACTTCATCGACTGGGTTCAGCCTCTCTGGGAAGCTGGGAGAGCCTGACAGAGGAGCTATGTTCGGAGCAGATTGGTCAGTTCGTGTCCCGCCGCTTTGCTGCTTTCATGCTGACGCATGGAGCGGAGCAGGAGACCTGGGTCTACATTTTTGTGCTCCTGTCCGAGCTGCTGGCTCCTCCGCTTAGTCTTTGCCTAGCCTGCTTTTCTGATTCGCTAGATTTTGGCCGTGCCTAGGCTTCTATCACTTCCACGCGGGGCTGTGCTGGGTGGCGATCTTGTGGACGAGCACAGGCAAGGCACTGGGCCAGGGCAAGGCCAGTGTCTTTGCCAACATTCTCACCGCACTCTCCATTGCCCAAACGCCCGAATATCCACAGCACAACAACTCCCTGCCACTCCAGGTGTGGCCTTGCCTAGGCTTCTATCACTTCCACGCGGGGCTGTGCTGGGTGGCGATCTTGTGGACGAGCACAGGCAAGGCACTGGGCCAGGGCAAGGCCAGTGTCTTTGCCAACATTCTCACCGCACTCTCCATTGCCCAAACGCCCGAATATCCACAGCACAACAACTCCCTGCCACTCCAGGTGTGGCCTTGCCTAGGCTTCTATCTCTTCCAATCCAAGCGAAATTGAAGCTATTTTGCGCGGCCAAAGGCCGCCTGCCGCCGAGGGCAGGGCAGTCAGAGCTCCGGAGGCCGGAGGGCCGGAGGGCCGGAGCAGTTACCCCATTTTTCGTCCGAATCTGCATATATATATGGTACCATCGGCAAGCCAAAGTGGGTCTCTTTTCTCCAAAAAATGAAATTGCCCTGAGTAAAAAGTCAAAGAAATAAAACTACTACTAGTGGAATCAGCTTCTTAGACATTTGCATTTTGTTTTGGCGCGCAGTTCAGTTTCCTCTTTTTATGTGCGCGCCAAAAACAAAATGCAGGTGGCTCAGCTGATTCCACTAGTAGTAGTTTTATTTCTTTGACTCTTTACTCAGGGCAATTTCATTTTTTGGAGAAAAGAGACCCACTTAGGCTTGCCGATGGTACCATATTTCTTCTACTTTTTATATAATAAAAATGTATATTTATTTAAAATGGCAAAAATTTTACAATGAGGTGGATTCGAAACCAGCCCTCACAGATTAGACCACTTGACTACCCAGCCATACAAAATTCGGTGTCTAATGGGGCTCTATTAATTAAAAACATTCTTCCTTTGCCTGGCCGAGTGAACCCTTTACAGTTGGCCAATTGAATACCTACTATCAGGTATTCCCAACCCCCCAGGTAAAGCCCCCCGGGGGCTGTGTTTTTGAAGCCCCCCGGGGGCATTGTTTTTTGAAGTCCCCCGGGGGCTGTGTTTTTGAAGCCCCCCGGGGGCTTTGTTTTTTTAAGTCCCCCGGGGGCTGTGTTTTTGAAGCCCCCGGGGGCTGTGCTTTTCAAGCCCCCCGGGGCATTGCTTGAATACGTTTCACATAATTTTTCAAGCCTGGAGTAATGTTTTTATGGATTTGTCACAGCTAGGCTAAGCAATACAGCATCGTCATTGCAATATATGTAGCAGTCTGGACGAAAAAATAACTTCGGCATTGTCATAAAGTCGCACCTGATGGTTGGCTTGAAGAAGGCCTGGGGTAGTGGGGTACCGGGGTAGGCACTAAGTCTTCGCCTGTTTGACTTTACACGATTTCACCTCATTGGAAGGAAGGGCTAATTGGAAGGGAGCTAAATAACCTAAATTACTAAACCCTTTGGAGGGGGGGATTGCACAGCCATGTTGCCTATATCCCCCGGCGGGCTTCAATAGCACAGCCCCCGGGAAGCTTTAAAAACACAGCCCCCGGGGGGCTTCAAAAACACAGCCCCCGGGGGGCTTTACCCGGGGGGTCGGGAATGCCTCCCTACTATCGTCCATTGAATAGATGCGGAGGAGGAGAAGGAGAAGGAGTTCGGACAAACGGTTTTTACATTTTTCATGCTAAAATAAAAAGTTTTGTACAAAAGTCAAAAGATAAACTATAGTTAAATCGATGGTGCTCATTCCAATGGAGAAAGAATTAGAACGATTGGAGCTTTCTGTGACGAGCAGCAGCCTTATCAAAATTAAGATCTAGCAATAACCCCTAAAATATACACCTGGGTCGAAAAGAGGGGCTGGGCGCTGACACTTCGCTAACGCTCGCTCGCGCCAGCCCAATTTACTTGTCCGTTCGCGATATTACTCCCCGGTTTTTCAACGAAATTGGCTGAAATTTTGCATGAAGGTCCGCCTGGGTGGTGGCTCGAGGCGTTTTTTTTCGATCGGCGTCATTTTCAGTGGTTCTTGATTTATGGTCAAAAACCTGACATTTTATGACCTTGAAATTCGAAATTTTTTCGAAAAATTGCATTTTCTTTAATTAAATATTAATTAAATCGCATTAAATGCCTCAGAAACGTATACTAGACCTATAAGTTTTTTTGCTTAATTTCATTGCTTAACGAGGTGGATAAGGCCGCGCATCTCTTGGCAACAGCCGAGAATACCTTGTCGCCTTTTAAAATCAATCATTCTGATTAACAAACAAAGAAATACCTCAAACTCAAATATTAATGAAATATGCTTCAGCACTTGCATCTGAAAAAACTTCGTGATCTGAAAAAAAACTTGAAATTGCGCGCCAAAACAAATAGCAACTGTCAAAGACGCAGATTTTAATAGGAGTTTATGTATTTTTTGTCTTTTTATTCAGAATCATTGATTTTAAAAGGAGAAAAGAGCTTCAATTCCGTTTGGCGATGGTACCATTTTTTAATTCGCCATTGTGCAATATTCGCTCCATGCAAACCAGTTCAATGGTTTTTCTGCCATTCGAAGTTTAGTCCATGAACTCTGTTCCGGGTGGCGGCTAAAAGTACCCTGGCTAAAAGTACCCCGGCTAAAAGTACCCATGGCTAAAAGTACCCCGGCGAAAAGTACCCAATAGTACGTTTTTCAAGGCCCTGTTTTTCAAAAATTTTAGATGCAGCAAAATTATCCAAAATGTTCAATTTCATTATACAAGAATAGATGCAGTAAAATTTACCAATACCAATGATAATGAACTAGGAAGAACATTTTGGATGAAGGAAAAAAAATTTTTGCTGCATCTGACTCTTTTTGAAAAACAGGGCTTTGACAAACGTACCCTTGAAAAAAATACCAAACAAAATAGGCAAAAAATGTAATGGGTACTTTTAGCCGTAGGTACTTTTCGCCGTGGGTACTTTTAGCCGTGGGTACTTTTAGCCGTGGGTACTTTTAGCCGTGGGTACTTTTAGCCATGGGTACTTTTCGCCGGGGTACTTTTAGCCGGGGTACTTTTAGCCAGGGTACTTTTAGCCTAGAATCACTCTGTTCCTGCTTGATATCTCAAATGAATGATCAGGGTTTGGGCAGAAGCATGAACCAAGAGCGTGATCAAAGCGTGGACCGCGAGCCCAATTTATCAGCTTTCAAAGTTTTCAATATCGTATTGGGTTTGCTACTCACAGCATAGCTGATATTTGCAGCTACCCAAATTAAAGCGAGTGCCACATCAGGGCGACGGGGAAAATTCCACAGTCGTATATCCTTTGTGATCGATATGTCGCTTTCCTTTGGCAAAAATTGATTTCTGGCCACAAATTTATTCAGATCATAGTACAAGTTTGAAAAACTGCCATAAAACAGTGGCGAGCTAACCAACAAGGTATTATCGGCTATCGCCAATAGATGCGCGGCCTTGTCCACCTTGTTAAGCAATGAATTGAGTAATCAGCATTTCGGCCCAAGAAATTCTAAAATAACCCAAACAAGTAAAAAGTATCAAATTGGTCTAGGTCTAGTTTTGGTTTCTGAGGTCTTTTTAAATGATAAATAATAATAAAAATAAAAATTAATGATTAATAAAAGTTAAATACAATTTTTCGAAAAATTTTCGAATTTTAAGGTCTCCATTTTCGAGGTTTTTTGACCATAAATCCAGAACAAATCAAAATTAGACCATGCCCAGAAAAACCCTCCTACCCACCACCCAGACGGACTTTCATACAAAATTTCAGCCAATTTGGTTGAAAAACCGTTGAGTCCGGGCTCTGGAACCACACATATATATATATATGCGGACAGACGGACGAAAAATGGGGCTATGACTGTCCAATTGCACTATTCAGTTGGTAATCGTACGGAAAACCCCAGTTTCAAAAAAGTTTTGAAAATTTATTTGTAAAACTTGAGGTCATATTATGGTCTTTAAAAAGCCCACTGGCGAAACTCTATTTCAGCGTTCTATGGAACCTGTAGCAGGCCCACTTGGGGACAAAATATTTAGCTTTGTGCTGTTTATACGATTAATTATACTATATTTATTCAATGCAGTTGCGTATGCAGGAAAATTCAAACCTACTTGTCAGAATAGCGCACAATCACGAAAAACTCGGGTCGCGGATCAATATGGAATGCTTGCATTTGCAGCATGTAAGTTTTTAAAGTGTTGACTGAGGGAGAGCAGGAAGAAGCACCAAAACCTATCAATAACAGTTTGATATGCAGCTGCATAAGTGAACAAGGTATTCTCGGCTGTTTTTTTCATTTTCTTAGCACTCAACCAGTACTGGTCTGTGCATCGTCAATGCACAGACACATGAGAAAAAGGGACAAAGGCAAGGGGAGAGGGAGTGGTGTGGTTATTTGCTACAAGTCTAGAGGAGAGGAGATAGTTGAAGGAAGTGATGTGAATAAATTTTGGATTTCAACATTGAGGCTGGTTTTGGAGGAAGTGGCCTTGTGGGGGTCGCAGCCAGATCGCTCCCATGGTAGGCTGTTCCACAACCTTCTGAGTCTGCAGCACTGGAGGCGATGAAGGTGCTCTCTGGTTGTCCCCACTTCCCTGAGCCTTAGGAAGCCTGCACTACTCCCAAGCCCATCTTCCCTCTGTGAGCTCTGTAGCCTTCTGGGAAGCTGCTTAGTGGGGGTAGGGGCCAGCTGAAGCCAATTCCCAAAAGCTCTCCCTTCAAACAGGCAGGACTGGATGGACAAAGCGCACTGATGCCCTGAAGAAGGAGAGGTCAAAGCTGGGAAGTTCTGCCCTTGCAAGCACAGCCGCAGGTTCACTGGAGAAGTCCCCAAGGACATTGCGGGCCTGGCGGACAAAAAGGCTGCGAAGGCGATGTGCAGCAGCAGTAGTGCTAGGAGGGCAGGCATTGAGGGAGTGGAGGATGAGCCCATGGAGGATGAGCCCGATTAGATGCCGATGATGTGTGATCGATTGCCTAAACTATAACCCACCTCCTCCTCCTTCCTTTTCAGAGTACCTTAGTTGCTGCTCTGTTGTTCCCGTTGTCTACGGAAGAAAAACAGAAGACTCATAAGCAGCTGATTCCGCTGAGTTAGTAAATGGAATGATTATTGATTCCTTTTCAGCTTATTGCTTTTAGTTATGATTGTTGCTATCTGCTCCTATTCTCCTATTCTACTCTTAATTTAATATTCTCCTATTCCTATTCTATTCCTATTCTTGCCTCCTATTCTTAATGCTGTTAGTCTGCTCTGAGCGGGTAGAAAGAATCTTGTTCCAGCGCGTAAGAGATAAAAGCAAATGCATTTTCAAACTGCCTCCGACCAGCGGGATGGATCTAGGCCGGGTGACTGGCAATAAGTGAAACAAAAACGACAGCAGCCACCAGGGCGCAGCAGAGGTAGAGCAGGGCAGCCAGGCTTCTGCCCTTGTCCAGCTGAAACGAGGTGCGAGATTTACCAATATTTCATCATTTTCTATAAAATGCCCGAGCGAAATCAAACCGGAACTGAAGGGTTAGCCAAGCCTCGGCTAAGATGGTCTTGACTTGTGATGGGCTAAGACGAGGAATCCACTGCTGGATTGCTTTTGCCGAAATTTCGCAGAGACAGCCTTACAGGTGACGCAAAGTAATTTAAATTAATATTATGGATAATGGTAACCGAATTTCACCAAAAAACGAGTAAAATTTTACGAAAACAAAATTTTTTTAAATCTTCCTAAAAAGCTAAAAATGACTAAGCAATTAAAAAAGGCATTTGCATTTTCAGTTTTTGTTTCACAAAGCGACCACCAGCTAACATTTTCTGGCAAAAATACTATATTTCCACATTATTTTAACTATTTTTTCTTCATATGTGGCCGTTTGTTGGTTAAATGAGAATATCTAAATTATTTACCTATTACATTGCAGATATTAGCCTACTTATTGGTCTTTTATTTATGACAGATATACGTACATGCCTCTGGAGACCAAGGCCCAAGCCCTCCCCAAAACCGTCCTGCGCCCAGTAAAGCCCCAAAGACATGCTACCATCTGAGCCCCAAACAAATGTGAACAAATAGATAAACATACATGGCATGCTGAGAGCTCATGCATAAAACATAAGCTACTTTGCGAAATTTCGCTATGCCAGTCTAACTCAATAGATTCCTCGTATTTGTCCCTTAATGTGACTCTTCTGGCGCAGACGAGGTAGTGAACTTCCAGCACTACCAACAATGCTCCCAGCAGTCCCCACAGCACTCCCAGAACTATCTGAAACTGCTTTAATTTTAGCTCCCACAAAGAATCAGAGAGAAGAGCTGACCACTGGTGCCGTGTGATCCCCTCGAGCCATGTACGGGAAAATTCGCGCTTCATACAACGCTGCTGCTCAAATATTCCTATCATGTTTATCAGATATTCTTTTTTACTGCACTACTAAACATATTACTTTTTTTTTTTAATTTTGAGTTCAAGTTTTATGCCACGGAGGGCAAGGTTTCCCATTGTCCGAGGCAATCTTTGTTCCAGCTATGCTTGCGAGTTATACATTAATGTTAAATTCAATTTGGTCCATAACCCCAGAGAAATATTTCTACGACTTTTTAATAGTTTGCCTATAATACAATAAATTTTAAACATTACGCCATGCAGAAAAAAACATCCTTCCAGACAAACCCTCATCAAGGTTCATTTGCTGGAACACCAGTTCTGTTGCGAAAGGGACAAAAATGGGGCAATTTCACTTACGAGCATTCGCCACTCGCCGCTCCTTTGAAGCCTACCCGCCCAGTCCACGAAAATAAAGCCAGCTCACCTCCGCACAGCCAAGCAGCGCAGCCGGCCAGTCTATGGTAGCCGTTGAAGAGAGGGCGGAGGCGCCCGTCTGGATCCGGGCGCAGTGCTGCCAGCAACGGCTGCGACATGGCCAGCACACTGCACAGGAAGCCTGCCATCCTCCTCCTCCCTCATCCTCTTCACTTGGAATAGAGACAGACAGCACCGAAGAGACTGTGCAGGGCGTAGTTGTCCACCGGCTTCCCCACCACCGGCCCCGTCCACTCCCCCTTCGCCACGAAGATGCAGACGAAGGCCACCGCTGTGCAGGCCACGGCGCTGTAGTTGAGGCCCTGGTGGAGCTCAAGAGAGGCAGAGGCGTAGGCTGGGGGAGTTTGAAGAGGTGGAGGGCACCAGGAACCAGACGGCCTTCCCGCCCTTCACCCGACTGCCCCAGAAGGAGGTCTTGAAGTAGCGGGCTGTCAGAATGGCACCCGTCGACAACACCAGCCAGGCCAGCACCATCAGGGAGCCTGCATTCCAGTCTCGCCTCAATTTCAACCCCCTTCTCTGAAGCTACACAGGGGCCCACCGTGAGTCTTCTTGAGCGCCAGAATGAGCGCAGGATTGAGGTATTGAGGGGAGACTGGGGCAGGCTGAAAGGCAGTAGCCACGTTGACCTTGGCGGAGCTGGAGCCTTTCTCGATGTGCTGTTCAAGACCTGCAGATCAACTGATGCTTGGTAGGCGGTGATATAAGGAGAGAGGGGAGAACTGCCGCCGGCAGGACTCTGGCCGCGAGCGTAGAGAAGGAATAGAGAGCCATTGAGGCTGTCCAGCTTTACCTTCCCGGCCACACTGTCGGGCACCTTCGTGGGGACGGCAAAGCGGCAGTAGATTCGCCCGTCCGCAGTGGAAGCGGACAGCAGAGTGCTCTGAAATGTTGGAAACGTTTCTGGTAGTTCATGAGAATCAAGCTCAAAAATACAGTCTGGTTGTCCTCCGCCTCGTAGGCTCCGTCGTGACCGTCAGTATAGCCGATGTAGCTGGTGACAGTGCCATCATGAGCGGTGCAGTAGAGAATGTAGGACCCAGGCTGAAGATTATTCAGAAGCAAATGTTTCCAGGAATAAACGAATTGGTCTGACCATGCTGCCATCAGTGGAAAAGCCCAGAGCAATGTAGGCAGCCTCAGAGCCAGTGGAGGAAAGTTCGATGAGGACCTTCTCTTCCTCTGCCCTGCCCAGATAGGAGATTTGAGTGTCTGAGAAAAGCAGCTACTGGTCAGTGCCATATGGGGCAAGGGAAAAGTTTTGCCAACCTCCCACTAGCCAGCAGCCTTTGCTCCCATCCTTGCAGCCTTTCACATTGAAGCTAGCAGAAGCCAAGCCCAAAGAGAAGAGCAGTAGGGATAATTTCATGTTCTAGTGTGTGTCTTTTTAGCTTTAGAATATTGGGCTTACTCTATTGGGCCAGATAATTCTACAGGGTGCGTTTTATCTGTTTCTTTGATGTCTTAGCTTTCTACTAGCTTGTTTGCGTAGTCATTGTTCCCCTGCGCATTTGCGTCATGGGCAGCCAGATGGTGATAAAAAGAACTCAGAAGTGCGCAAGGAATGAATGAATGGTGCTCGAAGAATGGAAATAAATTTTGGAAAATAATTGCATATGAATTAATAGTCTTCATCTTCATCGTCATCGTCCATGGCAACCTGCATTTCAGAGCTATCAAAGAGGCAGGAGATGAAGAAAAATACCTCTTCATAATCTTTCTCCAAGGCAGCCGTATCTTCGCGCGCTTCCGAAAATTCACCCTCCTCCATGCCCTCACCCACGTACCTCCAATTTCCAGCTCCATATCTTATCTGACATCTTCCTCTTCAAAAGTGGAGCAGCTCTGAACCAGTGAACAAAAGCTCGCTTTGAATAGAGCAGGTCGAACTTGGTGTCCAATCGGGCCCAGGCCTGCAACCCTACAGAAGCTGTTGAAGAGGAAAAGGGCAAAGTTATGACCTCGGAGATGGCGGTGGTGTTGGAGAGCATGCAGCAGGCGCGGGTGACTTTGGCCAGATCACCGCCCGGCACCACCGTGGGCGGCTGGTAGTTGATGCCCACCTTGAACCCCGTCGGACACCAGTCCACGAACCTGTCTTTCTCCTTCTTTCTCTGTCCCTCCAGGAGGGAGAATAAGAGGGGGCACTGAATGGTGCGCTTGGTCTTGATGGAGGCAATAGCGGAGTTGACGTCCTTTGGGACCACGTCGCCCCGGAACAGCAGGCAGCAGGCCATGTACTTGCCGTGCCGTGGGTCGCATTTCACCTCACAGGGCGTTGCACCAACGTCTACAGCTAGTGGCGTAGCAAGTGAAGCGAAACCATCTGGTTGCCGGGCTCGAAGCAGGCGTTGGTGATGTCGGCGATGCTCATCTGCTCGTGGTACGCCTTCTCCGCGCTGATGATGGGGGCGTAGGTGGCGAGTGGGAAATGGATGCGTGGGTAGGGCACTAAGTTCGTCTGGAACTCCGTCAGGTCCACCTGTTTCGGAAGGGTTTTCCTTCATTGGATTGGCCGTGGAGCAAGTTTATAGAATGGATTACATTGAGTGCCCCGTCAAACCGCAAGCTTGCTGAAATTGAAGCGAATTCGGGCGAGGAGAAAGAAAAGAAATAGCATAATTGCCGGTGATGGAGGAGACGATTTGAGAGATGAGACGGTTGAGGTTGGTGTAGGTGGGCCGAGCTAGGTTAAGATTGCGCCGGCAGATGTCGTAGATTGCCTCATTGTCCACCTTGGATGTCTCATTAGCGCTCCTGTCTCACGCTGGCAGATCAAGTGAAACCATGAAGGCACAGTCGGAGTGCTCCAGCGTAGTGTGCGTGGTCAGAATGGAGTTGTACGGCTCCACCACTGCTGTCGAAACCTTCAAACCACGGCTACAACTTTCCCAGTTTTACGCTGTTTTACGCATTTTTAAATGTCAGAAATTTTTAAACGCTACTATGGAATATAGTTCAGTGTTTTTTTTAAATGGCTTGGACCATAAGATAATTATAAAAATTCGCATAAAAATGTGCTTTACGTATCTTAATTAACTCATAAAAAACATTTCCAAAAATTTGTAATTTCCCAATGTTTCGAAATTGTCAAATTTGAACGATATCAGTTGTTGAGATCGGTCCATGTAAAACAGAAATGGCACATTGCGAGATCGGAAATTGTCGTTGATAACACCAGCTGTTTTTAGTACGAACAACTAAACATAACCAAAACGTGTATTACATAAACGCCGAAAGTATTATTTCCCCCATCAGATCTGACAAGATAAATATTCAAGAAAAAACGGACACCTGTGGCGCCGGGTAGATGGAGAACTCTAGCTTGGCCTTCTTGTCGTAGTCAATGGAGAGGCGTTCCATGAGGAGGGAGGTGAATCCGGAGCCAGTTCCACCGCCGAAAGAATGGAAGACGAGAAAGCCCTGCAGAGCTCCGGCAGCATCGCTCAGGCGTCGAATGCGATCCATGGCCGTCTCCACGATCTCTTTTCCCCCCATCAGAGCTGAGAAGAAAACTGGAGACCTGTGGCGCCGGGTAGATGGAGAACTCTAGCTTGGCCTTCTTGCCGTAGTCAATGGAGAGGCGTTCCATGAGGAGGGAGGTGAATCCCGAGCCAGTTCCACCGCCGAAAGAATGGAAGACGAGAAAGCCCTGCAGAGCTCCGGCAGCATCGCTCAGGCGTCGAATGCGATCCATGGCCGTCTCCACGATCTCTTTTCCCCCCATCAGAGCTGAGAAGAAAACTGGAGACCTGTGGCGCCGGGTAGATGGAGAACTCTAGCTTGGCCTTCTTGCCGTAGTCAATGGAGAGGCGTTCCATGAGGAGGGAGGTGAATCCCGAGCCAGTTCCACCGCCGAAAGAATGGAAGACGAGAAAGCCCTGCAGAGCTCCGGCAGCATCGCTCAGGCGTCGAATGCGATCCATGGCCGTCTCCACGATCTCTTTTCCCCCCATCAGAGCTGAGAAGAAAACTGGAGACCTGTGGCGCCGGGTAGATGGAGAACTCTAGCTTGGCCTTCTTGCCGTAGTCAATGGAGAGGCGTTCCATGAGGAGGGAGGTGAATCCCGAGCCAGTTCCACCGCCGAAAGAATGGAAGACGAGAAAGCCCTGCAGAGCTCCGGCAGCATCGCTCAGGCGTCGAATGCGATCCATGGCCGTCTCCACGATCTCTTTTCCCCCCATCAGAGCTGAGAAGAAAACTGGAGACCTGTGGCGCCGGGTAGATGGAGAACTCTAGCTTGGCCTTCTTGCCGTAGTCAATGGAGAGGCGTTCCATGAGGAGGGAGGTGAATCCCGAGCCAGTTCCACCGCCGAAAGAATGGAAGACGAGAAAGCCCTGCAGAGCTCCGGCAGCATCGCTCAGGCGTCGAATGCGATCCATGGCCGTCTCCACGATCTCTTTTCCCCCCATCAGAGCTGAGAAGAAAACTGGAGACCTGTGGCGCCGGGTAGATGGAGAACTCTAGCTTGGCCTTCTTGCCGTAGTCAATGGAGAGGCGTTCCATGAGGAGGGAGGTGAATCCCGAGCCAGTTCCACCGCCGAAAGAATGGAAGACGAGAAAGCCCTGCAGAGCTCCGGCAGCATCGCTCAGGCGTCGAATGCGATCCATGGCCGTCTCCACGATCTCTTTTCCCCCCATCAGAGCTGAGAAGAAAACTGGAGACCTGTGGCGCCGGGTAGATGGAGAACTCTAGCTTGGCCTTCTTGCCGTAGTCAATGGAGAGGCGTTCCATGAGGAGGGAGGTGAATCCCGAGCCAGTTCCACCGCCGAAAGAATGGAAGACGAGAAAGCCCTGCAGAGCTCCGGCAGCATCGCTCAGGCGTCGAATGCGATCCATGGCCGTCTCCACGATCTCTTTTCCCCCCATCAGAGCTGAGAAGAAAACTGGAGACCTGTGGCGCCGGGTAGATGGAGAACTCTAGCTTGGCCTTCTTGCCGTAGTCAATGGAGAGGCGTTCCATGAGGAGGGAGGTGAATCCCGAGCCAGTTCCACCGCCGAAAGAATGGAAGACGAGAAAGCCCTGCAGAGCTCCGGCAGCATCGCTCAGGCGTCGAATGCGATCCATGGCCGTCTCCACGATCTCTTTTCCCCCCATCAGAGCTGAGAAGAAAACTGGAGACCTGTGGCGCCGGGTAGATGGAGAACTCTAGCTTGGCCTTCTTGCCGTAGTCAATGGAGAGGCGTTCCATGAGGAGGGAGGTGAATCCCGAGCCAGTTCCACCGCCGAAAGAATGGAAGACGAGAAAGCCCTGCAGAGCTCCGGCAGCATCGCTCAGGCGTCGAATGCGATCCATGGCCGTCTCCACGATCTCTTTTCCCCCCATCAGAGCTGAGAAGAAAACTGGAGACCTGTGGCGCCGGGTAGATGGAGAACTCTAGCTTGGCCTTCTTGCCGTAGTCAATGGAGAGGCGTTCCATGAGGAGGGAGGTGAATCCCGAGCCAGTTCCACCGCCGAAAGAATGGAAGACGAGAAAGCCCTGCAGAGCTCCGGCAGCATCGCTCAGGCGTCGAATGCGATCCATGGCCGTCTCCACGATCTCTTTTCCCCCCATCAGAGCTGAGAAGAAAACTGGAGACCTGTGGCGCCGGGTAGATGGAGAACTCTAGCTTGGCCTTCTTGCCGTAGTCAATGGAGAGGCGTTCCATGAGGAGGGAGGTGAATCCCGAGCCAGTTCCACCGCCGAAAGAATGGAAGACGAGAAAGCCCTGCAGAGCTCCGGCAGCATCGCTCAGGCGTCGAATGCGATCCATGGCCGTCTCCACGATCTCTTTTCCCCCCATCAGAGCTGAGAAGAAAACTGGAGACCTGTGGCGCCGGGTAGATGGAGAACTCTAGCTTGGCCTTCTTGCCGTAGTCAATGGAGAGGCGTTCCATGAGGAGGGAGGTGAATCCCGAGCCAGTTCCACCGCCGAAAGAATGGAAGACGAGAAAGCCCTGCAGAGCTCCGGCAGCATCGCTCAGGCGTCGAATGCGATCCATGGCCGTCTCCACGATCTCTTTTCCCCCCATCAGAGCTGAGAAGAAAACTGGAGACCTGTGGCGCCGGGTAGATGGAGAACTCTAGCTTGGCCTTCTTGCCGTAGTCAATGGAGAGGCGTTCCATGAGGAGGGAGGTGAATCCCGAGCCAGTTCCACCGCCGAAAGAATGGAAGACGAGAAAGCCCTGCAGAGCTCCGGCAGCATCGCTCAGGCGTCGAATGCGATCCATGGCCGTCTCCACGATCTCTTTTCCCCCCATCAGAGCTGAGAAGAAAACTGGAGACCTGTGGCGCCGGGTAGATGGAGAACTCTAGCTTGGCCTTCTTGCCGTAGTCAATGGAGAGGCGTTCCATGAGGAGGGAGGTGAATCCCGAGCCAGTTCCACCGCCGAAAGAATGGAAGACGAGAAAGCCCTGCAGAGCTCCGGCAGCATCGCTCAGGCGTCGAATGCGATCCATGGCCGTCTCCACGATCTCTTTTCCCCCCATCAGAGCTGAGAAGAAAACTGGAGACCTGTGGCGCCGGGTAGATGGAGAACTCTAGCTTGGCCTTCTTGCCGTAGTCAATGGAGAGGCGTTCCATGAGGAGGGAGGTGAATCCCGAGCCAGTTCCACCGCCGAAAGAATGGAAGACGAGAAAGCCCTGCAGAGCTCCGGCAGCATCGCTCAGGCGTCGAATGCGATCCATGGCCGTCTCCACGATCTCTTTTCCCCCCATCAGAGCTGAGAAGAAAACTGGAGACCTGTGGCGCCGGGTAGATGGAGAACTCTAGCTTGGCCTTCTTGCCGTAGTCAATGGAGAGGCGTTCCATGAGGAGGGAGGTGAATCCCGAGCCAGTTCCACCGCCGAAAGAATGGAAGACGAGAAAGCCCTGCAGAGCTCCGGCAGCATCGCTCAGGCGTCGAATGCGATCCATGGCCGTCTCCACGATCTCTTTTCCCCCCATCAGAGCTGAGAAGAAAACTGGAGACCTGTGGCGCCGGGTAGATGGAGAACTCTAGCTTGGCCTTCTTGCCGTAGTCAATGGAGAGGCGTTCCATGAGGAGGGAGGTGAATCCCGAGCCAGTTCCACCGCCGAAAGAATGGAAGACGAGAAAGCCCTGCAGAGCTCCGGCAGCATCGCTCAGGCGTCGAATGCGATCCATGGCCGTCTCCACGATCTCTTTTCCCCCCATCAGAGCTGAGAAGAAAACTGGAGACCTGTGGCGCCGGGTAGATGGAGAACTCTAGCTTGGCCTTCTTGCCGTAGTCAATGGAGAGGCGTTCCATGAGGAGGGAGGTGAATCCCGAGCCAGTTCCACCGCCGAAAGAATGGAAGACGAGAAAGCCCTGCAGAGCTCCGGCAGCATCGCTCAGGCGTCGAATGCGATCCATGGCCGTCTCCACGATCTCTTTTCCCCCCATCAGAGCTGAGAAGAAAACTGGAGACCTGTGGCGCCGGGTAGATGGAGAACTCTAGCTTGGCCTTCTTGCCGTAGTCAATGGAGAGGCGTTCCATGAGGAGGGAGGTGAATCCCGAGCCAGTTCCACCGCCGAAAGAATGGAAGACGAGAAAGCCCTGCAGAGCTCCGGCAGCATCGCTCAGGCGTCGAATGCGATCCATGGCCGTCTCCACGATCTCTTTTCCCCCCATCAGAGCTGAGAAGAAAACTGGAGACCTGTGGCGCCGGGTAGATGGAGAACTCTAGCTTGGCCTTCTTGCCGTAGTCAATGGAGAGGCGTTCCATGAGGAGGGAGGTGAATCCCGAGCCAGTTCCACCGCCGAAAGAATGGAAGACGAGAAAGCCCTGCAGAGCTCCGGCAGCATCGCTCAGGCGTCGAATGCGATCCATGGCCGTCTCCACGATCTCTTTTCCCCCCATCAGAGCTGAGAAGAAAACTGGAGACCTGTGGCGCCGGGTAGATGGAGAACTCTAGCTTGGCCTTCTTGCCGTAGTCAATGGAGAGGCGTTCCATGAGGAGGGAGGTGAATCCCGAGCCAGTTCCACCGCCGAAAGAATGGAAGACGAGAAAGCCCTGCAGAGCTCCGGCAGCATCGCTCAGGCGTCGAATGCGATCCATGGCCGTCTCCACGATCTCTTTTCCCCCCATCAGAGCTGAGAAGAAAACTGGAGACCTGTGGCGCCGGGTAGATGGAGAACTCTAGCTTGGCCTTCTTGCCGTAGTCAATGGAGAGGCGTTCCATGAGGAGGGAGGTGAATCCCGAGCCAGTTCCACCGCCGAAAGAATGGAAGACGAGAAAGCCCTGCAGAGCTCCGGCAGCATCGCTCAGGCGTCGAATGCGATCCATGGCCGTCTCCACGATCTCTTTTCCCCCCATCAGAGCTGAGAAGAAAACTGGAGACCTGTGGCGCCGGGTAGATGGAGAACTCTAGCTTGGCCTTCTTGCCGTAGTCAATGGAGAGGCGTTCCATGAGGAGGGAGGTGAATCCCGAGCCAGTTCCACCGCCGAAAGAATGGAAGACGAGAAAGCCCTGCAGAGCTCCGGCAGCATCGCTCAGGCGTCGAATGCGATCCATGGCCGTCTCCACGATCTCTTTACCCCCCATCAGAGCTGAGAAGAAAACTAAAGACCTGTGGCGCCGGGTAGATGGAGAACTCTAGCTTGGCCTTCTTGCCGTAGTCAATGGAGAGGCGTTCCATGAGGAGGGAGGTGAATCCGGAGCCAGTTCCACCGCCGAAAGAATGGAAGACGAGAAAGCCCTGCAGAGCTCCGGCAGCATCGCTCAGGCGTCGAATGCGATCCATGGCCGTCTCCACGATCTCTTTGCCGATGGTGTAGTGGCCGCGAGCATAGTTATTCGCCGCATCCTCTTTCCTCCAACCGTTTGCACAAACTTTAAATAATTATTAGGCTTCAGAGAATTTGTTTTGAATGTTTTTTCTAGATTTGAATTTAAATGATACATGATACAATGTTGCACTATTTGCACGGGTGTTTTATGGAACAAAGCTAAATTTTGGCCGTCAGTAACAATACAAGGAACCCGGTTATGAGCTGCTCCTGCAATCATACTCATAATTAGCGAAATCAAATGATTCCTTGTGAATGAACCGGGTGGAAGAGCTGACGGTAGGTGCCAGTTCGGATCTCGTCTGACAAAAAATAAGCTGCTAAGTTTAGAAATATTTTAAAAAGTAGAACCGATGGGCGTAGGCTCCAGGTCTACAAAGACAGCTCTTGGCACGTGCTTCCCACTGCTGGTCTCCGCGAAGAAGGTATTGAAGCTGTAGTCACCATCCTGCCTTAGCTTTTTCAAACTCCTCCACAACCTAACCTGTCATCCTCGTCTCCCACCGATTCATCAGACGGCATCTGAATTGATCCAACACGTTTTAGGTTGAAAGCAAATATTCTAGAATGATCGGTCTGACTGAACGAGACAACAGCGAAGGCTTACAAATCCTTCCGGCGTTATGCCGTGCTCTTGAGAAGCAGAGGGAGCAGTGCTGAGGAATGAAGGGAAAAGTGGAGGGAAAGAGAACCGAGACAGTAGAGCTCCCAGCAGGCATTGCCTTCAGGTTACAAAAGGAAATGGTTGAGGGCAGGAAAAATGAGGTGGTGATTACCGATTTGCACACCAGCCTGCCCGATGTGGATGGAGATGACCTCCCGCTTACAATTCATCCAATTCTATCAGTCTAGTCCTAACACAATTTAAACTTACTCGCATGTCGGCCTTGGATGGCATTTTGGCGAGCGGTCACAGCAGTTCTTCGCTTTCTTTGCTTTTTATTTCTCATTACTTTTTCATCTGGACACTGTATGCAAGTAGACTTCCAGCATCGTGGATTTTTTTCAGCCATTGCAATGAAGGAAATATTCGAAATATTTACTCCAGATGCACTGCAAATTAGGGCAATATGCAACAATATTTACGGATGCATAGTAGGAAAATCGAAAGGCACGGCAAGTTGAAATCTGCACTTCAATAATCTTCTTCCTCCTCCTCTTCGCCATCTTCATCTTGCGCCACCTTCAATTGTTCATCAATCATTTACTGTCTTTTCTCATTTCTGACCATCTATTTCTTTGCCCAAGCTTTAAAATCACTTAGCTACAGGTGTTTGAACATGTGTGAACCTCTTCGTAATCTTTCTCCAAAGCAGCCAGGTCCTCGCGGGCTTCGGAAAACTCACCCTCCTCCATGCCCTCGCCTACGTACCTCCAATCTCCTCACTTTCTTCAAATCCCCTCTTCCCTCAAACGAAGCCAGCTCACCAGTGGACAAAGGCTCGCTTGGAGTATAGAAGGTCGAATCTGGTTTTAGATGTATGTGAAACGGGCTTTTGTCTGTGGAGGAAAAAGGTGAGTGAACTTGTGATCCAGGCGTGCCCAGGCCTCGGCGATGGCGGTGGTGTTGGAGAGCATGCAGCAGGCGCGGGTGACTTTGGCCAGGTCCCCGCCCGGCACCACCGTGGGCGGTTGGTAGTTGATGCCCACCTTGAAGCCCGTCGGACACCAGTCCACGAACCTTCACACCCTCTCACACCTTTGACCTGGAAGCCATGGAAAGCTATGAAAGACAACTGTATGGTGCGCTTGGTCTTGATGGAGGCGATGGCAGAGTTTACGTCTTTTGGGACCACGTCGCCCCGGAAGAGCAGACAACAGGCCATGTACTTGCCGTGCCGTGGGTCACATTTCACCTGAGGGGCCCTTGCTAATGGAGGCGAAAGGAATTGAAGAGGCAGGAAGGCAGGCCATCTGGTTGCCGGGCTCGAAGCAGGTGTTGGTGATGTCCTGGACGGAGAGCTGTTCGTGGTTCGCCTTCTCGGCGCTCACCACGGGGGCGTAGGTGGCCAGTGGGAAGTGGATGCGAGGGTAGGGCACTAGATTGGTCTGGAACTCTGTCAGGTCTACCTCCAAATTCAGCCCTCCTCTGTCAATGCTTAATCTTGTTTCTTTGGCAAGCTTACATTCAGAGCCCCGTCGAATCGAAGGGAGGCTGAAAATAGTTGGATTGTAGTTGGGAGTAGTAGTAGTTTGAAATAGCAGAGATACCAGAGAGGTAGGTGTATAACCGGTGATAGAGGAAACGATCTGTGCAATGAGGCGGTTGAGGTTGGTGTAGGTGGGTCGGGGGAGGTTGAGGGAGCGGCGGCAGATGTCATAGATGGCCTCGTTGTCTACCTCCAATGGTTTTTACGAAACTCTTTTTTGGACCGACTACAGGAGGGTGAAACCATGAAGGCACAGTCGGAGTGCTCCAGAGTAGTGTGCGTGGTCAGAATGGAGTTGTACGGCTCCACCACTGCTGTCGATATTTGTGGCGCTACAAAATGCCAGACGATTTCTCAGGTTGAAGCAAAGCAGCAATTTGCAGAACAAAACGCTTCAAGCTTTGCCTCTACAGTCTCATTATGACAAGAGGCATCCCAAGGAAGTAAGGTAGAGCGGAAAACCAGGATAGATGGCGAACTCTAGCTTGGCCTTCTTGCCGTACTCCACAGAGAGGCGCTCCATGAGGAGGGAGGTGAAGCCGGAGCCAGTTCCACCGCCAAAGGAGTGGAACACGAGAAATCCCTGCCAATCAAAACCTCATTCTTCTAGGAGGTTGGAAAGGATTTCAACCTGAAGGCCGTGGCAGTGCTCGGCCAGGCGCTGCAGACGATCCAGACTAGTCTCGATCAGCTCTTTGCCCACTGTGTAGTGGCCGCGAGCGTAGTTGTTGGCCGCATCCTCCTTCCTCCAAAAACCACGCATTTTGTCAGCCTACTCAGCCATTAGATGGTGCTCAGAAAGGGGCTGCTAGCCCGGTGATCAGGGTTTCCGAGCTGAACAGATGTCGATAAGTTCCTGTGCGTATTTCATCTGAAAAGGCCAGACAAGGTGGGAGGAGGTTTGGCTGAGGAGGAGAATGAGAGTCTACCGATAGGCGTGGGCTCCAGGTCTACGAACAGGGCGCGGGGCACGTGCTTCCCGCTGCTGGTCTCCGAGAAGAAGGTGTTGAAGCTGTCGTCCTCCGAGGGCTGAGGTGGAGAATGAGAGTCTACCGATAGGCGTGGGCTCCAGGTCTACGAACAGGGCGCGGGGCACGTGCTTCCCGCTGCTGGTCTCCGAGAAAAAGGTGTTGAAGCTGTCGTCCTCCGAGGGCTGAGGTGGAGAATGAGAGTCTACCGATAGGCGTGGGCTCCAGGTCTACGAACAGGGCGCGGGGCACGTGCTTCCCGCTGCTGGTCTCCGAGAAGAAGGTGTTGAAGCTGTCGTCCTCCGAGGGCTGAGGTGGAGAATGAGAGTCTACCGATAGGCGTGGGCTCCAGGTCTACGAACAGGGCGCGGGGCACGTGCTTCCCGCTGCTGGTCTCCGAGAAAAAGGTGTTGAAGCTGTCGTCCTCCGAGGGCTGAGGTGGAGAATGAGAGTCTACCGATAGGCGTGGGCTCCAGGTCTACGAACAGGGCGCGGGGCACGTGCTTCCCGCTGCTGGTCTCCGAGAAGAAGGTGTTGAAGCTGTCGTCCTCCGAGGGCTGAGGTGGAGAATGAGAGTCTACCGATAGGCGTGGGCTCCAGGTCTACGAACAGGGCGCGGGGCACGTGCTTCCCGCTGCTGGTCTCCGAGAAGAAGGTGTTGAAGCTGTCGTCCTCCGAGGGCTGAGGTGGAGAATGAGAGTCTACCGATAGGCGTGGGCTCCAGGTCTACGAACAGGGCGCGGGGCACGTGCTTCCCGCTGCTGGTCTCCGAGAAGAAGGTGTTGAAGCTGTCGTCCTCCGAGGGCTGAGGTGGAGAATGAGAGTCTACCGATAGGCGTGGGCTCCAGGTCTACGAACAGGGCGCGGGGCACGTGCTTCCCGCTGCTGGTCTCCGAGAAAAAGGTGTTGAAGCTGTCGTCCTCCGAGGGCTGAGGTGGAGAATGAGAGTCTACCGATAGGCGTGGGCTCCAGGTCTACGAACAGGGCGCGGGGCACGTGCTTCCCGCTGCTGGTCTCCGAGAAGAAGGTGTTGAAGCTGTCGTCCTCCGAGGGCTGAGGTGGAGAATGAGAGTCTACCGATAGGCGTGGGCTCCAGGTCTACGAACAGGGCGCGGGGCACGTGCTTCCCGCTGCTGGTCTCCGAGAAGAAGGTGTTGAAGCTGTCGTCCTCCGAGGGCTGAGGTGGAGAATGAGAGTCTACCGATAGGCGTGGGCTCCAGGTCTACGAACAGGGCGCGGGGCACGTGCTTCCCGCTGCTGGTCTCCGAGAAGAAGGTGTTGAAGCTGTCGTCCTCCGAGGGCTGAGGTGGAGAATGAGAGTCTACCGATAGGCGTGGGCTCCAGGTCTACGAACAGGGCGCGGGGCACGTGCTTCCCGCTGCTGGTCTCCGAGAAGAAGGTGTTGAAGCTGTCGTCCTCCGAGGGCTGAGGTGGAGAATGAGAGTCTACCGATAGGCGTGGGCTCCAGGTCTACGAACAGGGCGCGGGGCACGTGCTTCCCGCTGCTGGTCTCCGAGAAGAAGGTGTTGAAGCTGTCGTCCTCCGAGGGCTGAGGTGGAGAATGAGAGTCTACCGATAGGCGTGGGCTCCAGGTCTACGAACAGGGCGCGGGGCACGTGCTTCCCGCTGCTGGTCTCCGAGAAGAAGGTGTTGAAGCTGTCGTCCTCCGAGGGCTGAGGTGGAGAATGAGAGTCTACCGATAGGCGTGGGCTCCAGGTCTACGAACAGGGCGCGGGGCACGTGCTTCCCGCTGCTGGTCTCCGAGAAGAAGGTGTTGAAGCTGTCGTCCTCCGAGCCCACCGTCTTGTCTCCCGGCATCTATGCAATCCATAATTTCCCTCCCGAAATTGAGCCTCTCCAAAAGCAAAGCCGACAATTCCATCCGGCTGTATGCCATGCTCCAAGCAATAGAGCTCCCAGCAGGCGTTCCCTGTGAAGCAGAATTGGTTGAGGGTTGGAGAAAAAGAGAGGAGAAAGGAGCAAAACCGATTTGCACCCCCGCTTGTCCGATGTGGATGGAGATGACTTCGCGCTTGCTGCCGGCAAATCGACTCATAATTGCCGCCAGGGAAGCTGGGATAATTGGCCCTCCTCTCTCTCTCTCTGCCACCCTCCTGACGCCTTCACCACAGGGCACCGTTGCTAACAACAATGCCTCCCACACACATTCCGCTGGGTCACCCCAGGCCCACCCTTTCCCTTCATTGACTTTCGTTCCAACCAGCATCAATATCTCGTTGTCTATTCACACTGGCCATAATAAGCCCATACCCAAGTGGGTCAGCTCAGTAGAGAGACTAAAATCGTGGAGAAAACGTTTGAAGCAATTATTGGACACGGAGGGTGACGAAGGGCATGCTTTGGCTCATGCCTAGTTTCTGCATGTTTCGATGTCATGCACTTCAGTCTCTGATTCTTTTGTTACCACTTGTTCCATTCGCCAAAAAACATGGTAGTAAAGTTGCTTGGTGATGTAAAAGAGAAAGAGCATTTCACCAAAACAGGAATTTTAGCAGATTTTGCTATCTTGAAAATGATTTCATTTCTCGAGGCACTTAATTGCGGAGCTTTTGTGAATAGTAAGCGAAAATGGAATTTATAGTGAACTTTTTGAACCGAACAAACCAAAATTGAAGGATTGCTACTTCATGGATCCATTTATTTTGATTGATTGAAAGTTTTCACAATCAAGTCGCGTTGGATGGGAAAGGGAGGATTGGCGGGTAATTGCATAAATGCGTTTGGCCTGAGGTGCTTCGAAAGTGCTTCTGAAGCCTAGACTATGCGCAGCCAGCTTGAGATTGGCCTTGCCATCTTATTGGGCTGGCGCGAGGGAGCAAGGCGAACCGTCAGCGCTCAGCACCTTTTTTCGAACCAGGGGTATGTTTTTGGGGTTATTGACACTCAGTCACGCCAGAGCCACATTCTGGGAGTGAGTTGGGAGTGTCACATTAATAAGGCTACTGCTCGTTACAACAAGCTTCAATCGTTATGATTCTTTTTTATTTAAAGAGCAACAAAAAATTGACCAAAACTCGCTAAAAATCGCCAGAAAACTGCAGAACTATAGAGACAAGGTATTATCGGCTGTCGCCAATAGATGCGCGGCCTTGTTCACCTTGCTAAACAATGAAAAGAATAATCAGCAGGTTGGCTCACGAAATAATAAAATTAACTCAAAAAAATAAAAATAACAAATTGGCCTAGGTCTAGTTTTGGTTTCTAGGCATTTAAATGATAAATAATAATATTAATTACAATAAATATTAATGAAAGTAAAATACAATTTTTCGAAAAATTTTCGAATTTTATGGTCTCCATTTTCGAGGTTTTTTGACCAAAAATCAAGAACATATCTCTTTATGGCAAGCCCAAAAAATAGTCCCGAGCCACCACCCAGAGGGACTTACATACAAAATTTCAGCCTATTTCGTTGAAAAACCGAGGAGTACGGTCTCCGGAACCACACACTCATATGCGGACAGACGGACGAAAAATGGGGTAACTAACTGATGATGATTGATTTACTCCGAATGCACGGGTGAAAACAGAACAGCATTCAAAGTGGTGTTCTGAAGAGAGAGAATGAGAGAGAATCATGGCATTGTGTATCAGATCATGTTCTCGTTGTCCAGTAGCTCTGCGGCCGCCTCTAGGAAGCGCCTTCGCCGCCCGCCAGCAGCCTCCGCCGGGACCCGCCTCCACCAGCCACTCACCCTGCTAGGCCAGTGAGCCTGCGCTCCACCCCCACTGCCGCCCACCACTGTGAAGTGGTGCCGCCCGCGAAGGCCCGTGTGAATGAATGGGAAAAACACTGGGCAGCCATGCCAGCCTTCCTGCTGATTTGGGTTTGGGGGTTCTTCTGGATTGCTGAGTTTGAGGCAGATGCTGTAGCAGTTGTGAAGCAAGGTTAGATCGGCTAGGATACGGCGCCTGTGTAGTGTGTCAAGGTTCAGGGAGGCAAGTCGGGCAGTGTAGCCTCCGGTTGGTGCAGCCAAACGGCAACGGCGCATTATGAACTTAGTGAAATTGCGTTGTACTCGTTCAATTCTGTTTGACTCACATTTGATGGGTAGCATGCTAGGCTTCACCCCGGGCCTCCGCACCCATGCCCTCCGGCCTCCGGAGCTCGGACTGCCCTGCCCTCCGCGGCAGGCGGCCTGCGGCCGCGCAAAAATCACTCAAAACTCGGGGCATTTTCATTATTAAGAAAAAAAGAGCCACATTTGGCTTGCCGATGGTACCAGCATGGTACCAGATATAACTATCTTACCTATTTTCTTACCTATTTTCCCTTTCCTTTGACTCATGCGCAACAGGTGACTGCAGTCTGTGTACCTTTCAAACGCTCGCCATTTTGCGTCGATTTTCTTCTCACTATTTAATACCTTTCATTCCTTGCAAGTGAATACTTTAAAGGCTATGGGTAGAAAAGCGGAAAACTAGAAATGCTGGCCATGAGCTGGGATCCACAAGCGGCGCAGTACAAGTGCTGCTGCGGTTCTTATCATGTCAAGGTCCCTATTTCCAAGCCTTCCTTTCCTTCTCGACCCCCCACTGAGAATTGAGAACTCACAAAAAATAGTTGCCCTACAACAAATCTATGCCCTTAAGACCCCCTAGAACTGTCGAGATCTCAGTTCCACCTATTGCCAATCTGACCTGCCATCAAAGCTGCCATCAATCTCTTAGCCTGAAATTGACCACATTTGCCTCCTTCTCGAGACCAGACTGGCAAGAAGGAGGTTCTAGACGGGAGCGCTTGTGATTGGAGTGTTGGCAGCAGTAGGCCTGGGCCTCAACCTCAACCAGAGCTCCTTCACACCTAGCCGTTCAGTCGCCTGCCTTTCCTTCCCTTGCAAGCAGACTGCCGCCCTAGAACTGAGTGGTGCCCTGCTGGGCAACATGGTCTGGGGCCTGTCTATTGCTCTCCTCCTCTACGGCGTCCTGAAAGAGCGTCCCAGCTGCCTGCTCCCCTACCTCGTCTTTCAGGCTCGCCTCTAAACACTCTGAGTTGCTGAAGAAGAGGCTCTCTTCCCTCAGGGTATTGCCTTGGCGATCCTGGTCTTTGCTCTGTTGGCCATCCTCATCCTCCTGGCAGTCGACAGAGAAGCAGTTGACGAGGCCATCAACTCCGCAGTCGGATTCACGGGCCATGAAACCTCCGTACGCCCAAACTCCTTGCTTCTTGCTCTAGGAGCATTTAGAGGGCTAGGAAGGCGTGGAGGAAGCGTTGGTGGCAGTGGCGCTGGTGTTTGTGGCGGCGGCCGGGCTGATGCTGAGTCTCAACTTCTGCTTCTTCACCATCGTTCTGGCCTGCTACCGCTATCTGAAGGACAAGCAGCGCAGCGGGCAGTACCTGGGTGATCTTTTTGAAAACAAGCTTTCAGATAGTCACCTCATAAATTGCTCATAAATTGCTAAAGGCGCTCAAAAGGCGGACGTAACTGGCGTGCTGGTTCAGCAGAACTACGAAGAAACACCGCCACCCTATACCAAATGAAGCCTCCAAAGATCACTCTCTGTCATGTCTTTGCGAGCAGCCTTTTTTCGCCCAAAAAAGCTCTTAGAATCTTCCGAATAGGAAAGATTTTTCTGTTTGCGCTAATTCCGCATGTATTTGAATGTGAACCTGTAAATGGAAATCTTACTCAATTTCCTCAAATCTTACTTTTACTCGATACTGTAACTGATTAAACATAGTCGCATCTTCAGTAGCAATTTTTTTTGTTTATCCTTTTTAGGTCACATCAGGCAGTAAATCGGTAGAATGACAAGGGAAAAAGACGCTAAAAACCATCATACAAACAAGTGCTGCAAAGAAAGTCCTATCTTCGCCCTTCGGAGGAAGTTTTGTTGTTTGCCGTTCTGAATTAGCTGGCCAGAACCTGCTTATTATAATCCGTTTCTTTTCAATTTTCAATTTCGTTTTCTAATTCCAAAAGGAGTTAATTTTCAATTTCCAAGTGATGATTGCATTAACTCAAGGGGCCGCTAAATGATTTTTATTTATCAGCAGGAAATAAAATGCGTTTGTCAGAATTGGGCTGGCGCGAACGGAGCGTTAGCGGAGTGTCAGCGCCCAGCCCCTCTTTTCGACCCAGGTGTACGTTTTCGGGGTTATTGCTAGATCTTAATTTTGATAAGGCTGCTGCTCGTCACAGAATGCTCCAATCGTTCTAATTCTTTTTCCATTGGAATGAGCAACATCGAATTGACTATAGTTTCTTTTTTGACTTTTGCAAAAAACAAATGTTTTTACAATGAAAATTGCAAAAAACCATTTGTCCGAACTCCTCCTTCTCCTTCTCCTTCTCCTTCTCCTTCTCCTTCTTCTCCTTCTGCTCCGCATCTATTCAATGAACGATAGTAGGTATTCATTTCTTCCCCCTTTCCCCCCTTCCCGGGTCCCTGGGACTCATGTATTTATTTATTCATAAGTCTTCAGTTGATCAAACAGGCATATGCACCAGTGGTGTAGTGGTCTAAGCGATTGGACAGTTGGGTAAAACTGGGAGGTTCGAATCCTTCTCAGACAATCAGTTTTTTTTGGAAATTTTATGTTGAGAAAACAACTGGTACCATCGGCAGGCCAAAATTAAAGCTCTTTTATGACATTAAGATTTCTCCCCAAAATCGATTGCCCTAAGTATAAATCATGAAAATTTCACAAAAATATGTTATTTTGCCAATAAATATGCATTGTATTTCTTGATTTTTAAATCGATATTTTCTTTTTGTTATATTTTTTTAAAAAGGTTTATTTTTTATTTATTTTTTTTATCCAATAATATCTTAATATAAAATAATACATAACCAACAATAAAAAAATTTTCATTTATACATTTTATACTATAGTGAAATAAATTTCTGGTACCATCGGCAGGCCAAATGTGAATCTCTTTTCTCCCATAAAGTAAAAGTAAAAGTCATGAAAATTTCACAAAAAATGTTATGTTAGTTAGCCAATAAATTGCATGGTATTTTTAATTTTCCATTCTTTTCTTTTTGTTATAGTTTTTTAATAAGTTTATTTTTTATTTTTTTATTTTTCAAAAATTGTCGAATAATTTAAAATTGTATTTATACATTTTATACTATATTAAAAGTGGAAGAAATAACTGGTACCATCGGCAAGCCAAATGTGGTCTCTTTTCTCCAAATTTTGTAATTGCCTCGAGCAAAAAGTCAAGGAAATACATCTACTACTAGTGGAATCTGCTGCGTCATCCGCATTTTGTTTTTGGCGCGCATGGAAAGAGACACTGAACTGCGCGCCAAAAACAAAATGCAACTGTCCAAGCAGCAGATTCCACTAGTAGTAGATGTATTTCTGAAGAGTTTTGTCTGCTCTTTCTGGTGGTCCGATCGCTTCGTATTTATTACTGAAATCTAACTGAGAAAAGGCCAAGAAAGCTGGTAATTTGCACACGGCTGCAATGAGGGCGGTCAGGATGGCAGCGCATGTTTAAACACTCATTCCAAGCCTACATTCTGCCCGGCCACAAAGAAGCGGGACCGAAATCAATAGCTGAACAGTGAAACTGCAGCTCTAATGCTAGTTCTGAAGCTAACAATCCTATAAAGCGACCCAATGGATAAGGCAAGGTTTGAGTAGACAAATGGGCACTTGAATGCAGGTGAAAATTGCTGATCAAATGTTTCTGAAAACTATTTGGGAACAGTTGATGCAAAGGGGATGGTAATTGAGCTGTAGCAAAACAAGCCAATGAGAGGGGTAGGTTTTGGAAGTGCAATGAGATGCAAGGGAATGCTGAAACTTTGCCAAATCGAATTTTCTATTTTCCCTGATTCCCTACCCCCTACGAAACAAAAGGCAAGGCCATAAATTGAAATGAGAGGAGTGCTGGGGGTTGAAGGGATAGGCGTAGAAGTTGAGGTGCTTGTCGCCGTTGCTGCCCTGGCCCACGCAGCTGCTGCTGCTGTCCCAGTTCTCCTCCCGCTCGCTGCCCAGCTGCTCAGTCCCACCGCAAACGGGGGTGAAACTAGGGCTGAGAATGAGCCCTAATTCCACCAGACGCGCTTGAGGTTGAAGAGAGAGCCGTAGCTGTGCCGTAGTAGCTGGGGAACTTGGCTGGTGTCCTTGGGTACGCGGTGGGCAGCCTCGACGCCGTCGCTGAGCTTGCTGGAGGCCTTGAAGACGCGGAGGATGGCCCCGTTGCTGCCGCAGAACTTGTAGCCGTTGCTGGAGGCCTTGCAGACGTGGAGGGCGGCCCCGTCGCCACCGCAGAGCTTGTAGCCGTTGCTGGAGGCCTTGCAGACGTGGAGGGCGGCCCCGTCGCCGCCGCAGAGCTTGTAGCCGTTGGTGAAGGCCTTGTGAGCGCGGTGGGCGGCCTCGACGCCATCGCTGAACTCGACGCAGCAGAGGGATGCCTTGCAGACGCGGTGGGCGGCCCCGGCGCCGCCGCGGAGCTTGGAGCAGTTGCTGAAGGCCTTGAGAACGCGGTGGGCTTTTAGCCTCTTTTGATGTGCCTTTTCTGGCATCTTCTTCTCGCCCCACCTCTTGAGAGCTGGAGAGGGGCCCCTTTTGATCACTTTGTGGGCTTTTCGCCTCTTCTTCCCGCCCCTCCTCCCGTGGACTAGAGGGGGGCCCTTTCTGCCTCTTCGAGAAGCTGAAGATGTTCTTGATGGCCCTGCAGCCGCTGCTGCCCCCGTAGCTCTCCTTGCATCTGGTCTCCGCTGTGCCCCGTGTCCCTGGAGATGAGCGGGAGAGCTTGAGTTGGCCGTCCTCATTGCCGGTGTAGAAGATGTTGGCCCTGGTGCTGCTGTTCCCCATCTCCTCCTTCCTTCTCTTGCCTTCCTCGGCAGTAGAAGAGGACTTGCTGCTTTGCTTGGCGCTGATGACAGCTGTGCCCCGTGGCTGTGTCGATGAGCAGGAGAGGCTGAAAGTGCCGTGGTTGGGCTGGGAAGGCTCCTCATAGCCTCCACTGCCATCGCTGGCCTGGGAGGTGCTGTGGGCGGGCTGGGAGAGCTCCTTGTAGTCCCCGCCGCCGTCGCTGGTCTGGTGGATGCTGTAGGCGGTCTGGAAAGGCTCCTCGTAGCCTCCGCTGCCATTGCTGGTCCTGTAGATGCTGTAGGCGGTCTGGAAGGGCTCCTCGTTGCCCCTGCCACCGTCGCTGGCCTGAGAGGCGCTGTAGGCGGGCTGGAAAGGCTCCTCGTAGCCCCCGCCGCTGCTGCTGGCCCCGTAGACGCTGTAGGCCGGCTGGGAGAGCTCCTCATAGCCCCCGCTGCCGTTGCTGGCCCTGTGGACGCTGTAGGCGGTCTGGGAAGGCTTCTCGTAGCCTCTGCTGCCGTCACTGGTCTGGTGGACGCTGTAGGTGAGCTGGGAGGGCTCCTTGTAGCCCGCGCCGCAGTCGCTGGCTTGAGAGGCGCTGTAGGCAGGCTGGAAGGGCTCCTCGTAGCCCGCGCCGCCGTCGCTGGCTTGAGAGGCGCTGTAGGCAGGCTGGAAGGGCTCCTCGTAGCCCCCGCCGCCGTCGCTGGCCCCGTAGACGCTGTAGGCGGGCTGGAAGGGCTCCTTGTAGCCTCCGCCGCCGTCGCTGGCCTCCTTGCAGCTGTTGCTGGCCTTCTGGTAGCCCTCGCCGTTGTTGCTGGTCTGGGAGACGCTGTAGGTGGGCTGGGTGAGCTCCTCGTAGCCTCCGCCGCCATCGCTGGCCTCCTTGCAGCTGTTGCTGGCCTCCTGGTAGCCCTCGCCGCCGTTGCTGGTCCGGGAGACGCTGTAGGCGGGCTGGGCATTGGCGCTGGAGCTGATGATAAACCTGACGGTCTCCTCGTTGTCCTCCTGGGGGCTGTTGAGGCTGGCGGAGCTGCTGAAGGCCTGGGCGAGGCTGGAGACGAGCTTGGGGGCTCCTTCGGCGAGCTGGAGGAGCGTTTCCTGGGCATCGTGGAGGTCAAAGTAGACGAAATCCGTGAGCATTGCCTGGGTGAGAGGAAAGGAGAGTAGCCAATGAGAAGGTAGGCGCTTGAGGAGGGCTGCGTGGAGGCTGTGAAGGCGGACGATGCTGGCTGGGTTGAGGATGGCGTCCTCGAAGAAGTCAGCGAGCTCCTGGTCCAGCTCCTTGGCCTGGGCGTCGATGGAGAGGGACTTCTTCTTCTCCTTGCACTTGGGACTGGAGAGCTGGTTCATTTTGAACTTGTTCTGATTTGAAAAGCCCTGAGGAGGGCTGTTTGTGTACACTCGCCACTGGTGGGGGGTACTGGGAGATGTAGATAGTAGATGGGGTGTGTGTGGGCCTAATCTGCGCGGTCTGACGTCACTAGAGAAGGTTCTGGAAGGCTGCTCTTCCGCGAAAGAGAATCGCATGGAGCGGGATTGGGAAGGGGTAGGAGAGGCTGAGGGCGAAGCTGTGCACCCGTAGGCCGTCGTCCTGAGGCCGTCGCTTGTGGCCTGGTTGCTCTCGCTTGAGCTGGAACCAACTACACCACCCAGACACTTTCCAAAGCACTCAAAGCAATGCACCGAAAGTTGAGGTGAAACTAGGGCCTAGCGCAAGCCCTAATTCCACCTAGCACGCTTGAGCTGGAGAGGAGAGGTTGGGTGAAGTGATGGTGTAGAGGCTGTGAAGATGCTGGTGGCACTGATGCCGAAGTTGGGGAAGCCCACGGAATAATGCTCCGTTCTAGGGCTGGGGTTGTAGGAGAGGGATTGAGGGGGTCGTGTAGACGTCCTAGGCGAGGTTGAGCTGCTCGGAGCCGTCCTGCTTGGAGTCCATCCCGCCCTTGTCCCTGCTGGAGTTGTCCAGGTTCTCCTTGACGAGCGCCGTGCCCTTGTCCTCCTCCCCGCGGAAGAGGCTGGCCTTGCTGACGCTGTCGCCCCCGAAGGCTCCACTGAAGAGTCTTGTCTGCTCTTTCTGGTGGTCCGATCGCTTCGTATTTATTACTGAAATCTAACTGAGAAAAGGCCAAGAAAGCTGGTAATTTGCACACGGCTGCAATGAGGGCGGTCAGGATGGCAGCGCATGTTTAAACACTCATTCCAAGCCTACAATTTCCTTGACTTTTTGCTCGAGGCAATTACAAAATTTGGAGAAAAGAGACCACATTTGGCTTGCCGATGGTACCAGTTATAGTAAGTAAGGGGTGGCGGGGTAAAGAAGGGCGCTCCAACCCCTAGGAACAGGAGAGGAAGTGGTCAATGGGCCAGGTAAGAAAGTGTAGGAAGGGGACTGGAGAGGGACGCAAGAGACCTCAGTCTGCGACCCCAGAGTTTCCGTTTCCTTGGCGCAGTGTACATACTGGGCGCCCCCTTTCTCTCCCCTTCCCCTGCAGAGCCACGCGATCCATGACTTCCCCCTTCTCCCCGCCTTCAATGCTGCCCTCCTGCTATTCCAGCCCCTTTTCAGCCCATTCTACTCTCCAGAGGGGGCGGGGTGGCTTTGTGGAAAGTGTGTGTGTGAGTATGGGCAGTATTGGTTCCCAGGCCCTGTGGTGCGCAAACAGCTCGGAGCACAGCTGGGAGTGGAGGAGGGGCAGGGCAGGTACTGCTCAGCTGGGAGTGGAGGAGGTACTGCTCTACTCAGCCATGCCGCCTGGCCAGAAGGCAGCCGATGGGAAGGCCAGAAAAGAAGCAGCGCTCCGACGCCCCAAACGCCCCGACTTCCAATGGCCTCCGCTGCCCCTCTGGGAGCGACTGCTCTGCTTCGCCGTCATGATCGCCACCTTTGCCACCGTTTGGTTGGTGACTCCTCTTTTTTTATTTTATTCATTTCCAAAGACTGACGTTAAAATTGCACCAATGACGCCACAAATGCCATCGCTTATTCTGCTGCTGCAGACAGAAAGGGTTTTGGAGGTACTGCAGCTGGTACCTGAGCCGTTTCGTGCCCGCCACAGAGCTGGACGAGCCTCTGTCCTTCCAGCTCAGCAGTGTCCCCCTCCTGGGCCTCCGACGGCTGCGGGACTGCCTGGACTTCGAGTGGCAGAGCGTCTATCTGGCTGTCCTCTCCTTTTCCCTCTCCCTCTGTCCTTCCAGCTCAGCAGTGTCCCCCTCCTGGGCCTCCGACGGCTGCGGGACTGCCTGGACTTCGAGTGGCAGAGCGTCTATCTGGCTGTCCTCTCCTTTTCCCTCTCCCTCTGTCCTTCCAGCTCAGCAGTGTCCCCCTCCTGGGCCTCCGACGGCTGCGGGACTGCCTGGACTTCGAGTGGCAGAGCGTCTATCTGGCTGTCCTCTCCTTTTCCCTCTCCCTCTGTCCTTCCAGCTCAGCAGTGTCCCCCTCCTGGGCCTCCGACGGCTGCGGGACTGCCTGGACTTCGAGTGGCAGAGCGTCTATCTGGCTGTCCTCTCCTTTTCCCTCTCCCTCTGTCCTTCCAGCTCAGCAGTGTCCCCCTCCTGGGCCTCCGACGGCTGCGGGACTGCCTGGACTTCGAGTGGCAGAGCGTCTATCTGGCTGTCCTCTCCTTTTCCCTCTCCCTCTGTCCTTCCAGCTCAGCAGTGTCCCCCTCCTGGGCCTCCGACGGCTGCGGGACTGCCTGGACTTCGAGTGGCAGAGCGTCTATCTGGCTGTCCTCTCCTTTTCCCTCTCCCTCTGTCCTTCCAGCTCAGCAGTGTCCCCCTCCTGGGCCTCCGACGGCTGCGGGACTGCCTGGACTTCGAGTGGCAGAGCGTCTATCTGGCTGTCCTCTCCTTTTCCCTCTCCCTCTGTCCTTCCAGCTCAGCAGTGTCCCCCTCCTGGGCCTCCGACGGCTGCGGGACTGCCTGGACTTCGAGTGGCAGAGCGTCTATCTGGCTGTCCTCTCCTTTTCCCTCTCCCTCTGTCCTTCCAGCTCAGCAGTGTCCCCCTCCTGGGCCTCCGACGGCTGCGGGACTGCCTGGACTTCGAGTGGCAGAGCGTCTATCTGGCTGTCCTCTCCTTTTCCCTCTCCCTCTGTCCTTCCAGCTCAGCAGTGTCCCCCTCCTGGGCCTCCGACGGCTGCGGGACTGCCTGGACTTCGAGTGGCAGAGCGTCTATCTGGCTGTCCTCTCCTTTTCCCTCTCCCTCTGTCCTTCCAGCTCAGCAGTGTCCCCCTCCTGGGCCTCCGACGGCTGCGGGACTGCCTGGACTTCGAGTGGCAGAGCGTCTATCTGGCTGTCCTCTCCTTTTCCCTCTCCCTCTGTCCTTCCAGCTCAGCAGTGTCCCCCTCCTGGGCCTCCGACGGCTGCGGGACTGCCTGGACTTCGAGTGGCAGAGCGTCTATCTGGCTGTCCTCTCCTTTTCCCTCTCCCTCTGTCCTTCCAGCTCAGCAGTGTCCCCCTCCTGGGCCTCCGACGGCTGCGGGACTGCCTGGACTTCGAGTGGCAGAGCGTCTATCTGGCTGTCCTCTCCTTTTCCCTCTCCCTCTGTCCTTCCAGCTCAGCAGTGTCCCCCTCCTGGGCCTCCGACGGCTGCGGGACTGCCTGGACTTCGAGTGGCAGAGCGTCTATCTGGCTGTCCTCTCCTTTTCCCTCTCCCTCTGTCCTTCCAGCTCAGCAGTGTCCCCCTCCTGGGCCTCCGACGGCTGCGGGACTGCCTGGACTTCGAGTGGCAGAGCGTCTATCTGGCTGTCCTCTCCTTTTCCCTCTCCCTCTGTCCTTCCAGCTCAGCAGTGTCCCCCTCCTGGGCCTCCGACGGCTGCGGGACTGCCTGGACTTCGAGTGGCAGAGCGTCTATCTGGCTGTCCTCTCCTTTTCCCTCTCCCTCTGTCCTTCCAGCTCAGCAGTGTCCCCCTCCTGGGCCTCCGACGGCTGCGGGACTGCCTGGACTTCGAGTGGCAGAGCGTCTATCTGGCTGTCCTCTCCTTTTCCCTCTCCCTCTGTCCTTCCAGCTCAGCAGTGTCCCCCTCCTGGGCCTCCGACGGCTGCGGGACTGCCTGGACTTCGAGTGGCAGAGCGTCTATCTGGCTGTCCTCTCCTTTTCCCTCTCCCTCTGTCCTTCCAGCTCAGCAGTGTCCCCCTCCTGGGCCTCCGACGGCTGCGGGACTGCCTGGACTTCGAGTGGCAGAGCGTCTATCTGGCTGTCCTCTCCTTTTCCCTCTCCCTCTGTCCTTCCAGCTCAGCAGTGTCCCCCTCCTGGGCCTCCGACGGCTGCGGGACTGCCTGGACTTCGAGTGGCAGAGCGTCTATCTGGCTGTCCTCTCCTTTTCCCTCTCCTTTTCCCACCCAGCCATGGCCTCCATTCAGATGCCGAGACTCATAGTCCTGCTGCTGGGCTCCAGCCTCGTCTTCGAGGCGGCGCAGAGACTGCAGCCGTTGAGTGAGGATGGCCAGAAACTACTCGTCCTGGCCGGCTCCTTGCCTCTGCTGGCCTGCTTCATATCGGCCTGGGAGGTGGCTGCCATTGCTCTGCAGGTATTGCCCACTTCCTATACTTCTTAACCTCTGGTGGACCCTGGTTGTTGCCAGACGCTGTGCATCTTTCTGGTAGGGGTCTTCCTGCCCTATCAGGGGCTCACTTGGACCATTGTCACCGGCCTCCTCTTCTACAACATGGAGGTTCGTGTCTACTTTTCTGCCCTAATGAAGCTGGCCTAAAACTGGAGGCGCTTGAAGGCAGTGTGGATCGAGAATGGGACCTTCTATGCCATCCTCTACCGTCAGTACAGCCAGTTCCACTTCGTGAGCTTTGTGATTGAAGAGCTCATCCATGCTCCCACCCCGGGCAGGTTTCTCATTTTGAGCACCAATCAACTGCCAGTTTAATTATTGTCCATGGCTGGAAGGAGTAGACTGGAGCAGCTGTTGGATCTGTTCCACTACGTCTTCTACATTCCCTACAAAGGCTATGTCATCATGCCCTATCGCCTCTTCCAACAACGCCTCGCAGAACGCAAGCTGGAGGAACGACGCTGGGGCCAGACTGCCTGCTTCGCTCTCCGCATGATCTTTTGGTTAGGCCTTCTTTATATTCTCTTCATATGTCATATGAATATGAAATATGAATAGAATATAAAGAAGATGAAGATTGGATGTCTTTGCATGGCCTTACTTTTGGTTAGGCCTTCTTTATATTCTCTTTATATTTCATATATGAATAATATATGAAATATGAAGAGAATATAAAGAAGACGAAGATTGGATGGGCTATTGGCAGGACCTGGGTGGCGGAGGTGATCTGCCACTTCTGCTACCTGAAGCCCGTGGTGCGCAACTTCCACGCCTGGCCCTCCGCCTACAGAGAGAGCCTTGTCTGGCTGCTCAGCGCCTACTTTGCCATGGGCATGTTCTTCCACCTCAAGTACGCCGTCATCTGGGGCACTCTCAACATCCCCATTCACATCGATCGGTTCGTTCCTTTCTCAAAGCTCAACAAAGCAGCAGCAAATACACAGAAGACAGGACTGGATAAAATTGCAGAATGCAAGCGATGCGCCCCCCGGTGTGCGTGTCCCGGATCGCCCTCTACTCCACCATCTGGCGGGAGTTCGACCGCGGCCTCTACCTCTTCATCAAGCACCAGGTCTACATCCCCATCTGCCGTCCCTCCTTCTCCCTCCCGCGCAAGATCCTGGCCGCTTCCGTCGTATTCCTGGGTCTCCTTCCTCCTACCCCATTACCTGCCCCTCCAAATCCTAAATCCCTCCCCAGTGGTGCTGGTCTGGCACGACGTGAAGCGCAGCATCTTCATCTGGGTCCTCATCAATGCGGCCGTGCTGGGCGCCAAAGGCTTGGCTGTCAAGGCCTATGATGCCAGTCCTAGTATAGCCTCTTTTTACCCCGTCCTCCTATCCACCCAGCCAACCAGCTCTGCTCAGGCTTGAAAGCGTTCTGCACCCGGCTGCCTCCGGTCACCTTCCGACGCCTGCTGGGGCTGGGCCAAGCTCCGTTGATAATCTTCTCTCTCCTCGGCATGATCTATTTCATCGGCGGCGACGAGGTTTTGGCCCAGACTCCAGCCTCTGGCCGGATAAATAGGGGGAATGAATTCAGCCCGGAGATCACGCCTTCCTCATCCTCATCGCCCGGGCCTGGTGGCCGCTGCCCGGCTGGGTGGCGCTGGGCGAAACCTGCCTCGCCTACTGCTTTGCTCAGTACTGCGCTGAGGTACTCATTTACAGTAGCTGTCCGCTGAGATATTGGACTAGAATGAAATTGCGTCATCAAATACCGGGTGGGGAAGGAGGTTTTCATCCGTTTTCATGAGCCATAAAAGTATGCGATGAAAGCTTCCTTCCCCCTCCCGGTACAGCGACCAGATGTGGAGCTCAGGAAGTAGCTTGTGTAGTGGAGTGGTGTGTTGTAGGTAGGGATGTGGGTGCGAGCGGCGGAGCAGCGGGAGGATGCAGAGTTGGCGGCCAGACGAGCTGAGAAGCTGAAAGAAGTCTAGAAGCCTCCGCCCTTATCTTCCTGGGAGATTCTCGCCTTTCCGACAGAATCCTCTCCAATTCCAATGCCAGTGCCACTCTTTCTGATGCCTTCCTTGCCTGAGTGGAGATGGACAAATGAGCAGGCTTCTGCTTTTTTCACAGAAGCATTCCTGCTCGTCTATCTTCAATTACCCGCATTCAAAGCCGACTTAGAGCTATAAAATGTCATTTCTGCCATTTCTTCTTAATTGAGTTTTTCTGAGCGAATGAAATAATTATTTTTTCAATTTTTGATCCCGGTTCATATGTTTCTTTCAAAGCTGAACTTTGGCTGAATATGAGCATGCAAAATTCATAATCAAATTTACCATAAATTATGACAATTCACATATTTGACATGATTCATTGTGTTGAATTTTAGTAATCACATTCGCATCGTTATGTAATAGCATCAGCAATATTTTTGCAAAAAAAATCCGCTAATTGTATTAATTAATACATAATTCAAAAATACAAATAAATATAAGTTTGCAAAATATGAAAAATCCAGAAGGAAGAACGTTGTTGAATGATATCAGTTTATTTTTTTGACAGTTGGAAGTGCCACAACCAGACTTGGCTGCAACTGAAAAGAAGCCAAAAATTGTCTCTTGGTTTCAATTGCAGACATTCAAAAGACTCTGTGGTTGGCGTCTGCCAAAGAGACCATTAGCTGCCCTTGTCTATCCTCCTGGATATTTTGCTTTCTCGGCCAATCTCTTGCTTACAGTTTCTCCTACGACTTCTCAGCTCCACGGCTAAAAACATCCAACCATTCTTATTCTTGCCCCAGAAAGGAAGAATATTCAATTGCTGTTTTTGAACCTGAAAAGTCGGTGTCCTAAATTGCGAAATTTCCTGTCCTTGATTGACTTTCGTCCATAATTTAGTTAGTCCATAGTCCATACTTTAGCCCTGTATTCAGTGAAAGCCGTCTAAAATTCCTCAATTTCAGCGGCATGATGAAGTTTGGCTTGGTGTTGCTGCTGGTGGCTCTGAGCCAGGGCAATCGTGTGCGGCCTGACTACTACGGCTCCTTGGGTGTCACCAGCAACCGTGTCGGCTCACATGCAGGTTTTTTGGCTTCAGAAAAACCTTTTTTGAGAATGGAGCTGTTCTGAGCAGAGTTTCATCTTTCGTAACTAGGTACTTTGATCAAATACAAAATTATGGAATTTATGGTATTTTAATTCTGCCATTTTTTGGCCCATTTTAATTTTATTCTATAACTCTAAGAAATATGCTTTCAATGTACTCCATATAAATAGTATTCAAATTATTATTTTGTGTCAAAACTTCTGAGCTGCCCTGTCTGTCTATTGAGCAAAACATGTTTGCTAGAAGCCGGTGGGCGGAAAAGCAAAGAGGGTAAAGAAGGATTGCAGCAAAGGTGAAAGGCGTAGAAGTGGTGCTGCCACCGAAACTGAGTCGTTTCGGCAGTTTCCGCGGACCCAGTCGCTTTGGGCCTTCCCAAAGCTTCTACAAAAGTTGACCATTAATTGCTCAGCTTTATTCATCCTCCGAAAAAGCGATGGCAAACAAAATTGAATAATGAGTAGTCCTTGCAGGTTCCGCCAAAAGTTTGAACGAAGACGACATCCACTTCTAATTCCACCACATTTCTTCCATTCGAGAAGCATTAGCTTCAAATTGCTATCACAATTCTCTTCGCCCACGATCTTGCCAAAACCGTCACCGAGTAAATTGCGTGAATTAGATGCAGAAGGGTGCACATGGTCGATTCCTTGCCAGCTCAATTCATCAAGCAAACTTCTCACTTCGCTAACTTTTTAGATCACGAAAGACTCATAAATACTAAACTAAACCCATGAATACTGGACATAACGAAGCCATAAAAACTCGCCAGGAGAACTCAAGACAGCCTGTCCCTTCTCATTTGCATCTCACCCAATCGGTCAGCTCTTCAATTCCTTCACACTGGCCCATAGTCTGTCGGCATGAAGCTTGCTAGCCTATTCTTCCTGCTCCTTGCCCAGCTGGCGTGGACGGCGAAAACGGAGGGCGACTGGGAAATGCTACCCGTCAATGCTCGTTCCCAGTCGCCCATCCTCCATCGAGGTTTCTTGGCCATTCTCACCCGCAGCTTGTCCACAACTCCCTCTGCAGGGATCTCCTGGCACCATGGACTGGCCAAGCGCCAGTTCCAGCCGAGATACCGCATGGAGAAGTCCGCCTTGCGTTCCATTTTCCGTTCACTTTTTCCCTTCCCCTCAAATGGTCTCGATTGCGAATTATTTTAAGACACATTTGCATTTCCCTGTCAAAAAGTCTCAATTGCTTCAGGCAAGCGGGGCAGCTTCCCAAAGGAGCTGGACATCTTTGCCGGACCCCAGCTCACTGCATATTGACCGGTCCATTGGTGATGGCACATTTTGATTTCCTTTGGTCACAAACCTAGTGTTTAAAATTTGTTGGGTGAGCCAAATTCGTGAATACTAATTATTTCGTATCCCCAGGGCATGCGTTAAAGTTCAGGTTCAAAAATCAACGTTTCTTCAAACTATATTCTCAGCAGGCAAGAGAAAAATGCTAATGCTAATTCTGTGCATAATTTTACGCAGCAATTATCTCATTTTTACGCACGTCGTTCCGCACATATATGTTCTCATAATATGTTAATGAAAACCTTATAAAAACATATAGTCAGTTCTTTTCAATATTGAGCTGAGCCTTGAGTTTTCAACATCTCAAAGACAGGAAAGGGGTATAATTTTCGTGCGCACTGGGTATTGCGTGTACGATTAGCCAGAGGAACTTACTAGTAAAAGTACCAGACAGTTATTAGTATGTCCAAATTTGGTATGAGCCTGAATACCCAGGCACGGCCTAATATCAGCCTGGAAACCCAAACGCACTGAACTATTGCCTAGAGACAAGAGATTGAGAGAATGAAAGAAATCAGGAGAGGGTGCTGAAAAGGCAATCTCAGGCACTCGGTGAAGGTGATAGCGGGCCATAAGATTGACCGCAAATGACTTTCTTTCCTTCTTTTTCATTACCATAACTTTGAAGTTTGTTTGGGTCCGAATCCGCCACTGGTTTTTTGCTAAATTAGACGCCTAGGTTCAGAAATTTTAGAAAAGTTTAAAAATGATGGCCACTTTTTCATTCATTGCTATCGAGACGACCATTTTAGCGTTTTTGGCAATTAAAAAAGTCAAAAAGTTTAAACTAATAAAAAAAGGAATTCAACCCATATTATGCCAAATGGCTGAGAATCATGTCCTTCTTTGAAAATGTATTGAATGGCAGAAATGAAAGATTTTAATAAACTTGAAAAAGGCTAAATATAAAGACTTGGGCTGATCTTCAGTGACAATGACACTAGCGCATGTTTCCTTTTCTATATGGTTTTCTGACATTTCTGACACTATCCCCTCTCCCAGGCATGTTTATTTGAAACTGTTTTGCTTCCTAGAAGTTCAATGTGTATCACTAAGAGTATTTTTTTGAAAACATTTTAATTATGTCCTCTATAAAAGGCCGCAAAAGCTTGGTTGAGCTCATACTTGTATCCTCATACTTCTCACAGATACTAGGATGGTATGATGATCAGATGATGGCCGCGAACGTGTTTTGGGGGGGGGGTGCCGGGGAGAGCTCCCCCCCTGTTGCTCAAATATGCTCAAATAAGAATAATTGAATGGAAAATATCATGAAGTAATGGTATTTTTGCCTAGGATCCGGTGACAATTATTTGAAATCTATGTTAATCTGACTTAAAAAGTAAATTGAAATTCATTTATTAAGATATGATTCATAAAGTTCTCTACAAAATTGATTTCGGGTTAAAAATATGATCGTGAAAACCGCCAGTATAATAAGCGAGGATAAGACCAATAAATAAGAGAGTAAATGGTCCATATATCATCGCATTAAAAGTGACGCTACCTAGCTATGCATTCATGCCATTTCTTTTGTCAAAGCCGATCTTCGTTCTACTAAATATTGGTGATGCGTATCAGTAATCTTATTTCTCACATCACTTCAATTTATCTGCATTCAGCCATAAATCTTGGTTTTTGGGCTACAAAATTTGAGTTAGCTTACCATCATTAATTGTTTGGTCTATGACTGGTTTTTGTTAAAGTTCGAACGCTTTAGCCTAGTGTCATGGAGTTGTACTCAAAGGGATGGTCACCAAAAATGCAACCCATCGGATTTCAAAAAAATTTCCGGTCAGGGGACATTAAAGTAAGCTTGCAAGCGTTGTGTTGTAGCAAAGAGAAAGGTTAAAACAAGTATAGTAACACAAAGTGCAATAGGTGCCCGCGGAACAAACACCAACAATTCATGGCGCTACAAACTGCACTCATGAAAGTTTGTCACTCGATATAGTGAAATATGTGGGTCCCCGACCAATTTCAAAAAAGTAACATAGATTTAAAATCGGCATATATGAGCTTGTGAACCAATGTGTAACAACGTTTTCATTCACCACCACGGTTCATCACCAAGTGGGATAGTCAGTCACCAAGTGTGACAGTTCGAAATATCTGGTTGGTTACATGGGCAAGCCTAAATTGAATCCTCTTTTTTCCCAGAAATTCAATTACCCGAAGAAATACATCAACTACTAGTGGAATCTGCTGAGCCACCTGTATTTTGTTTAGCGTGCAATGGAAAAAGCCACTGATCTGCGCGCTAAAACAAAATGCAATTATCATAGAAGCAGATTCCACTAATAGTAAATGTTTTTCTCTGGGTTTGAACTAAAGACATTCTGACTTTTTGTAAAAACCGCTCCGTGAGTACAAAAGTTTATGAGTGTTTCATTTTCCATTCCATTGTTTTGGCCTTCAACAGTGGGCTAAAATTACGCGGCTTTTACCAACGGATTTTTAACGCTTCGCACTCTTAAAATTTTAGCACTTTAACAAATCCTTTACTCCTGAAATCAGTTATGCTGTTGCACATGCCAGTGAAGTGAAGAATCCAATTGCTATTTCCCCTCACTGCTTTTTCATCCATGCCTAGGCTCTCCCCCTGATTCCAGGTGATACCCAAGTAATCTCCAGTTGCTCTTGCCTATCCTGTATGCAAGCCTTCTTTTTCTTTCTTTCCGCTCACAGCATTAGTTAGTGCCCCATTTATAGGTCATGAATTGCGGTCAGTGTAAATAAAAACTCCAAATTTTTCATTGGCCGTATGAAAGAATGATTAAAACGTCGCGGCCGCAGTAATGAAGGCGAGTCGAAAGCTAAGAAATTAATGTGCCCGGGGGTCCTGTTCCATTCCAAGGCTACCAGCTGTGCTACTAAATTGAGCACAAATGCAGTTGAATTTACGACAGTTCATCCGGGGATAGAAAATTTAGTTAGCCCTGTGAAAAGGTTTAGAGGGAGCAGGATCTTTTTTCCAGACTTGACTGATAGGAAGGAATCCTATAAGCAAGCTACTCTCAAGACCATAAAAGGCTTGTGTCCAGCTATATATCTATGTCCTTGCTTTGCAGACCTAAGAGAGGAGCCCGAAACGGCAGTGATGCGCTGTTGGCTGGTCTACGCCTCTGCCTCACTGCCGACGGCATGGGGAATGAAAGAAGCAAGAGGAACTGGAAGAGCATCGCCTCGTCTCCAAGGCCACCAGGCTCTTTGCCCCTGGCTCTGGTTCTATATCTTTCTAGTTTACCCTACTTTCCAAATCGTTTTGCTTTAGGAATTCCCTGGAGCATGCATATGGGCAAACGGGACTTGCTCCGGGGACATTATTCCTTGGTTTGCTTCTATTTGCGTATCTGGGCTCTGATGGACAGGGCTGGCTGAGTTTTAGGCATAAACGGCCCGAAGCGCCTCTTCTACCCTGATCAGGGCCAGGAGCTGCCCAAACGTCCAGACGAATGGGCTCTCATACCATTTTGAACCCTAACGTGACAACCTCTTGACCGGCTCGATCCAAGCGGACTTTGGCTTCTTTCAAAAGATCAACCTAGTGCGTTGAGTCCCCTTTTTGGTCCTGTAAGCAATGCGAGAAAAGGCAGACAGAGAAAAGGTTCATCATAATCGCGGCACAGTGCCCTGATATCGCGTGGCGGTCCAGGAGAGTCGCCCGTTCTCCTCCAGACGCACTCCCGCTCCCAGCCCTCCTCCACCCACCTTCCCCTCCAACCACTGTTCCATCTCCCTCAAAGAGGGGCTGGGCAGGTGAGGGACTCACCCGACTGGGACCCGCTGCCCCTT
>JASANA010006739.1:0-11032 GCA_030248095.1 Ptycholaimellus sp. GST1_10
ACATTTTGACTTACCCAGATAGACGATGTTTCAATGACTTTATTTATAGCTTTTGTACGCAACGGTTGGTTTGATCAATTCAAGTGTTAAAACTTAGCTAAATAAATTGGCTGATGTTGTCGAAAAATTGTATTTCATCACAAAGCATCATTGAAACAATTGCTGCCACTTTTTTTAGCAGCATTTATCTTTATATGGCCCTTTAACATGCAATAAAGCTTAAAATTTGTCAAGATTCTTCTAGCCAGAAAGCTTGCCTTTCTACCCAAGCACTTTATATTTCACATTATTTATAATTTGCTCAGGTGAGCTGCAGTGTGTTTGATCATTGTACAATCAATATCTAGCTTTTAAAATGGGCCATTTAACAACGCTCTATCTGAAAGTCAGAGCCGTTTGGGAGTAGCTAACATGCCTTGCAAGATACTTGCGCAAGCAACTATCTTCCAATTAAGTCTCAGTTAAATTGGTGACACCGTCATTTCTGATATCCTCCCTTTAAAGCATTGTATTGGGTGTCGGGCTGTTTATTGGCCTTCGGCTGTTCAAATTGGATGAAATTACTGAAATTGTGAATCTCAGCTTCAGTGTTTTTTCACTCTTAGCTGGTTTCTTTATAATGCTTGTAATCAAGTTAGCTTGGGCATCAAGGTAATGAAATTTATTTGATTCATCTTATCATGAAACTAGCTTGGGCTCTAAGGCAATGAAATTAATTTTGAAACTCTTATCATGAAATTATACTTACAATATTTTGAACCTCTAAAGAGCTAAGAGAGCCCAGAAAATTTTGGTCACCTTAGGATGTATGTTTAAATAGAGATAAAAATAAAAAATAAACATTGGTTAACATTTAGAAAACAATGAAAATATGTTGCAATAAAAATGTATTATTTTGAAACAATAATTTTATTAGTTTTCCCAGCTTTTTGTTTTTGCTACCAACAGCATTTGTTTAAATTATTTAAAGTTTTTCATGCTGTTCGAGTACTTTAACCTGCCAAAAAATTACAATATTACAAATGTCAAAATTTTCTGGGCTCTCTTAGCTCTTTAGAGGTTCAAAGTATTGTAAGTATAATTTCATGATAAAAGTTTCAAAATTAATTTCATTGCCTTAGAGCCCAAGCTAGTTTCATGATAAGATGAATCAAATAAATTTCATTACCTTGATGCCCAAGCTAACTTGATTACAAGCATTATAAAGAAACCAGCTAAGAGTGAAAAAACACTGAAGCGGAGATTCACAATTTCAGTAATTAAACATTAGTTAACATTTAGAAAAACAATGAAAATATGTTGCAATGAAAATATATTTTTTTGAAACAAGAATTTTTTTAGTTTTCCCAGCTTTTCGTTTTTGCTACCAACTGCATTTGTTTAAATTATTTAGTTTTTCATGCTGTACGTGTGCTTTAACCTGGCAAAAAATTACAATATTACAATTGTCAAAATTTTCTGGGCTCTCTTAGCTCTTTAGAGGTTCAAAATTTTGTAAGTATAATTTCATGATAAGAGTTTTAAAATTAATTTCATTTTTTCCTTGTCGCCATCCGATCAATTCTCGATAGGGACCCCGCCAAAACCTCATGATCTTCAGCTGCATTCTCTTCTCTCATTCTGATCACCTTGTTTGTGAATCTGTTTCCCCCGTTTGTTCGGATGAGTAAAAATGATGATGATCAGCATCTTCGTTCCACTTCTAAAATTCGCTATTGTAAAATTCGTTGCATGTTTTATCGCACTGACTGAGACTCAATAGGCAATTGCGTCAAACTACGCATGTCGCAGACTGGAAGTCAGCAGAAGGGATACTGTAATTCCGAGACTTGCAAGCGTGTGCGCACTTTACTGAATATTGCACGATTTTGTGCAATGATGGCTCAATAGATTGCGATTGGATATTGGAGTTTTGGACGGTAAATTAGGTTTTACGAACGTTAGAGGTCATGCCTGCCTCATGTAAGGTAGGTAGTAAGGTTTCTTATTCCAGTCTTTTTTCAGACTCGAGGAAGTTTTGATAGGTGGGGCGAACTTTCCTCGGGTAAATTTAAAGAGCACCTAACACCTAAATTTTGTTAAGGTGAGGTGAGAAAATAGACGTCTGTCTTAACCATTTCATGTCTGCATGCGAAGTAAGCAGAAGCCCAAGCATTCTTGTGTTAATTTTTGACCGCGGAGCGGCCCGAAGGGCCGCTCCGCGGTCTATAGAGGTTACTCAACTTTTGTCCTCATATATATATATGTGTGTATATATATCTGCAAGTGCTGGGCACGGGCGAATTCTCAACGTATCTGGACGTACTTTTTTTTTCCTGAAAGCTACAATGTGCCGCTTGGATCCTGGGGGGGTGGAGCTGGTACCGGGCTATTAGAAACATTACCTTCCTGAGTAGGAAATTTTTTTTCCCGAAAATCACCATTTTCCTCTATAGCGTCTGAATGGCTGAGAATTGCACACAAGACTTAAGTTTTTTTATTCACAATTCATGTATGCTGGTTCTAAATCTGTGCTTACGTTTGAATTTGGTTGAGAAACCACAGACTTTTCCTTTTGAGAGAAGAATTGTCATGTTGAATGGCTGAAAATTGCACACAAGACTTGAATTTTTTTGTTCACAATTCATAACTGCTGATTCTAAATATGTACTTACTTTTGAATTTGGTTGAGAAACCACAGACTTTTCCTTTTGAGAGGCAATGTTCACCCTCACAACAAAATTTTTCCTTAATTTTAGGATTTTGCCACATGCTAAGGTGCTCCGCGGTCACCTATTGCGCTTTGCGCCATATACTTGTTGTGGGATGTTCTGATCCAATACAAAGCTCTGTGAAAACTTGCAATCCTTTTTTATTTGAGTTGGTCTGAATAAGACAATCGGCCTAATTTGCAAACGCTACTTAATCTTCACAAAACTACTCTGCAATAGGGTGGCGTAGGAATAATGAGGAGGGTGGTTCATTGGAGGGTGTTACTATATTGCATTTCGACTCGGGCGGCAAAGTATCGCGCTTCGATCTCACGCCAGTCGAGGACCTTCCAGATGGCCTTGACGTAGTCGTAGCGGCCGTTCTTGTACTGCAGGTAGTAGGCGTGCTCCCACACGTCGATCCCGATCATCGGCCACAGACCTTCAGGAAACAGAACCTCCCTTATCAATCATGATAAGAGGAGGTATTGACAGGGGCGGATAAAGGATTTTGGTTCAGGGGGGTTTTGGTTAGGACTTGAGCCAAAAATTTTGCAGTGCTGAAACATCATCTACTGGAATGTTTTTCAGCAATGCACCTAATATGACTAAATTCGTTCCCCTCTCTGACCATTTCAGGGGAGATTAACCCATATCCGTTGGGGGGAACGCCCGCCCCCCTTTTCCCCCAATAGCCGCCACCGTGAACTGACCAGTGGTGGCCTCGAGAGGATCCTCGTTGGCGCAGGTGGCAATCTGAAGCCGCTTGCTGGTGGGATTGTAGCCCAACCAGCCCCAGCCGGAGCCCTGGAATGAAGGCATCGATTTGAACTCTTTGAGGCTCAGTGACAGCCTGACCTGAATGGCAAAGGTGGCGGCGCTGAGCTGCTGCGCCATGGCTAGCAGGGAGCCGAATTCTCGCTTTATGGCGGAAAAGATGATATAGTCAGCGGGAAACTCAGTGCCGGCAGGTCAGAGGTTCTTCCAGAAGAGGATGTGGTTGATGTGGGCGCCGCCGTTGAACTTCAGCGCCGGCAGCAGTCCAATGGCCGTGCTTACGTCGCCTCAAACATATGGGGACTTGTAGTTTATTCCATCTTTTCCTTCTCCTTGTATCCTGCTTATGTCCTGCTGATATCGGTTCCAGGATGAGAGAGGCAACCGGTGGCCAGGGCTTCAGCGGCCTTTTCCTTGGCGACGTTGAGGTTGTTGACGTAGGTGGCGTGGTGCTTGGAGTGGTGGAGCTGCATGATCTCTGCCGAGATCACCGGCTCCAGGGCTCCATAATCGTAGGGCAGGTCCGGCAACTTGTGCGAGGTTTTGCCAGCGCTGGACAGAGCGTCCCTGAATGTTGGCTTGCAGATGATCGGAACTGGACTAGGACACAAAATGTGGCAAACCTTAAAGAACTGATGGCTGAGGGGTTATTGACGAGATGACGAGGCAAGCCCATTTTGGTTGATTTAAAATAAAACGGCCTTTTCTCAGCAGGGAGGTAGCATCTAGGCTAATTGAGTCTCTATCCTGAACTTCAAGTCGATTTGCGCGGTTATAAAATTCAGTGGGTTCAAGCTGAAATAATCATATCTGCAACCGTAACTAAGCTATTTTTGGCAAAAGTAATGAGAATTATCAAATTTTCGTATGAACTCGTAAATGAGCAAGAGCCTGATTAATTTTGTCCAGCGTATTCAACAAAGAAATTGCGCGCTAACGAATTTTGTAATAGTGCACTTTTTTGACCACCACAGTTTGAGGTGTTATGAGCGCAATAAAGTGGGTGCCCTGAAAAATTTTGTTTGAATGGTCGGCAAAGGTCTGGAGCAAAAAAGGTAGTTTAAGAAGCATAATAAATACAAGACCAGAATATTAGAGGCATGTGAAACTATTGCCTGCGAAACCACTCAATGCGATGACCATTGCCCTTTCTGACATCAAACCAATCCCAGAAGTTGATCAAAAAAAAAATCAGAAAACTAGCAAAGCACTAGAATCTTTGCTGTCGTTTTGTCTGAAATGTTGCTAAGAAATAGTTTCTGAAAAGTTTACCCAATAAAAACTTAACTGGGATTGACGTGATCATACCAAACATAACTGAGTTAATCATGTATAGAAGGTTAGAACTCATTTATCTACGGTCATACACGAATGCGATTAAAAATTACCGGGTTCGGCGTCCAAAAGTTGACAAACTTTAAGACAATGACTCTCCATGCCATTGTAGTTCTGTGAGCTCCCGCTTGACACAAATGTTTGTCTAGGTGTCTATTTTAAGCATGTAAAGCGGTTTATAGTTTTGTGTATTCTGGATGGAGCAATGGCAAAATTAGTGGAAGAGGTCAGAAAAATGGCAGTCAGCAGAATTCAGGGGAAGTACATTCTCGTACACCTAAATTTAGAAATTAATTTCTCCACCCCACTTGTAGCTAGAGATTTGATTTTTTCACACAAAGTAGGTCTATCCTTGGTTAGTAAGTATGGTAATTTGCAGCTCAATTGATTAAACAGGTGTGAAGACCTTGCCATTTTAGTATAGCCACTCTAAAAACAACTTGGGTTGACGATCAAAAAAATCCATATATGTTTGCAGCTTTATTTCTCTGGCCCATTAAAAGCTTTGAAGCCAGAAATTTAACACAAGTGCACTCCAGTGCACTCCCGGACTTTTGTGTTTCCCGGACATTTTGTTTTTTCAAATTTTCTCCAGTTCTTGTGTTGACGCCGGGTGCTGCTGGTAGTAGCATGACACTGGGGTCGTTGACGACTTCTGGAACTGCCTGCCATAGCTCCCTATCGGTCGCTACTAAAACTACAAGTCTTAAAAAAAAGTACGGGAAAGTCAAATGTCCGGGAATGTTCTTGTCCCTTTCAATGATTTTCAAGCAAGCACTATGCAAAATATGATGCAATTCTTGTTAAAATTTCTTGTTTCTTTTTGTATGGGATAAAATACGCATGGAGCTGATACTGAGATCTGGTGGAGTGCCAGAAGGTGATCAGAGAGCAGCAAAAGGCTGGTTCCTATGAACGGGCGGCGAATCGTGACCTAGCATTGCGTCCTACTCCGCTTTCCTACCCTCACGCTCATTTTCTGGCTTCATGGCTCGAGACAGCTTCTGCAATCTCATTCGACACCCGAGCAGAGAAGAGGGTAGATTGTCATGGAGCTTGTTGCAGGGCTGAGTGTTGCTAGTACAATCCAAGAAGCGGCAACATACTGAGCGGCTTCACGTGAAATAGGCAAATGCATCCATACATCAAGCCAACACCACCGCTTAGCTGGATCTTCACGCAATTTTGGAGCAAATTCCACTGAAAAACTGATAATTTTTCAAGATTTTTTTCAAGATTATTTTTTATGTTTTCACGCCCACTTCTGTGGGCACTTCGTTCCGCTTTTTTCATGGGCATTTATTTTCATGGTATTTTTTTTCAGTAGGCACTCTTTTCCTGGGCAATCTCCTCTCCGGGGCACTTTTTTCCTAGGCCCGATATAAACAAGCATAGATTTTCAATAACACAGCTTAATTCAATGTTCTATAGCTCTGAAGGAGAAGTGCACGAGGTACAAAAAAGATTCATTAATTACGGCTTTTAGCCCTTAACATTGACACCTCAACCAAGTAATGTCTTCAAGTACCCCTTCCCACCTGGCTCACGTTTCAATATGTCCAACAGTGCGTCCATCACCGCAGGCCGAACGAAAAACTTCTCGGCGGGCTTGTTGGGATGGATCTCTTGGTTACGCCTGAAAAATTTGGCTTTTGCTTGCATGCTTGGATGGGCTGAGGCACTTGCCTTTGCCTCAGAACGAAGCGCATCACTTTCAGGATAGCCCGAGCCTCAGCGTAGGCGCACTCATCCCGAATGATCATTTTGGATGACCTGCACATATCTTTTTCCCTAACGGTCAGTGGCAAGGCCATCAATCCTTTCGCGTTCTGTAAACCAGCAGTTTGGAACATTTGTATCTGTGATATTGAGAAAGTCGGAAAAATTCAAAATCTGAAGAATTTGATAAAATTGTAAATTAAAATTTTTGATTTCAAACTTTGTTTGAGATCGCTCTCTGCAAAACAATGTTCCCCTTCACACTGAGCTTACTGGTGTTGATTTTTTATGGGCAGATTTAAAAATTGGACGATCTCTCGCAGTTCCTCGCGATCGTTCGATTTCTGAACATCGGCTTTGTTCTGTAATAAGGCAAAATTTTTGAGGCATGTGATACTACTGAAACGAAAAATCCATAATTGGGTCGCACCTGAGATTTGCTGTCGGCTAAAAAGCAAAGCGCTGAGAAGAGGGGCAGAAACCGACAGAGCATGCTTTTCTTTGACCTGATACTCTTCGTTTCTTTTAAGCTCACGCTTACGAAACCACTCAATGAAATTCGCCTTGCCCCTTTCTCCTTTTCAGAAGCGTTTAAATATGTGCATGAATTTGACAGCTTTGATGCGCCTAGTGTTGCGGTTGCGGTTGCCGCGTTCTAACGGTCTATCTAGCCATAGTTTGACCATGAGAATGCCCGAAAGTACAAAAAATAAATCGCAAGTTTCATAGCTCAGCTCAATTAGTTTTAAAATTATTAAATGATACTCAAAAATTTATATCCGATCCTGTGATGATCTGTAGCAATCTGTAGCAGGTGCCTCGCCTTGATTGATTGTGTGTCCATCGCTATCCCTGTGTCCATAGCCCCTTCCTCATCCGTCATCATCTCCTGGTTCGCCGTATCCTTGCTCTTCCCAACCCGTGCTTCCACCAGTAGTATTATGCAGATGAGACAGAAGGTCACCAAATAGGGCCCTGATATGAGATCCAATTGCTCCGATAACGCATGACTAACTAGTCAAACCTAGTTTACAAGGTCCAGTGCAGCTGCGGGTCGAGCTATGTAGGTGAAACCAGCCAAGAGGTGCAGTCCAGGATGCGGCAGCATGAAGCCTCCCATGCCAGAGGTGACGGGAAGTCTGCTTTTGGCCTTCCAGAGCACCGCGCCTGCCAGCCTGCCTTTGACGACCCCTCCATCCTCACCTTTGAAGCCCACCCTCGACTCCGGCTGCTCAAAGAGGCTGCTTTCATTCGCTCTACACAGGGACAGGTGATGGTGGGGCCTGACGATGAGGCTCTCAACAGGAATGCTGGTGTCCTCATACCTGACCGCTGGCTCCCTGCTCTTGCTGCCCTGTCCTCTTCCACATAGCCATCCGGTTCCCCTCTCCCAACCCCCCTCAATCCCCCTCCTTCCCCCTCCCCCCTTTCCAGCTTTTGCAGTGTGCTCTGAGGTGCTTCGCGTCTGCTGGTCTCCACTCCCTGGCCCTCCACCGCCGCCCCTTCACTGTGGCTTGGCTGTGTTTCATTTGTGCTACACATTGTGTGTGAGGGATGGCTTTTTGGCTGGTTTTGCCACCCTAAAAGAGCATGGAGCAGGCGACACCCAGCCCTTGTTGAGCTACTGTTTCTGTTGGATCCCTATCTGTCTATGTTCTGTTGACTTTCCCTTTATCCCTGACTTTATCTTGTGTACTACACTGACTTTTCCTTTATATACCCCCATTTCCATTCATTCTTCCCCCTGCCTGACGAAGTTTGTCAAAGATAAACGAAACGTCGCCTCTGCTTCTCATTGCACGCCATGCCTCAGTCTCTTCTCTCTCTGCCTCTTCTTCCTCCTCTTCGTCCTCGACAGAAGCCCTCCTACCGCCCTCCTTGCCCTCCTAGCCTGCCCCCCTCCCTTCTGGCACTGCCCCTTCTGCCTTCTCCTCCCTGCCTTCCCAGTTCCAGTTCCCCTCGCCGCCCTTCTTCTGCTGGATCTCGTGCCCCAGCCCCCTGTCCGTCAGCGGGCAGAGGCCTTGAATGCAGTCTCTTTGCTTCATCTGTGCGCCGTTGCCACAGCTGGCGCTGCAGGGGCCCCAAGGGCCCCAGGCTGAGTACAGGAACGGCCCTCAGCAAACGGCCCTCTGCTCAGTGGATGCCCATACACGCTTGTAACTGCAACACATTGTTCCTGCTTCGTCGTCAGTCAAGAAAAACCATCTAAATTAAAATATACAATTGTAGTTACTGGTTAGGCTGCTGATTAGAGATTGCTTGTTGCTAACCTATGCTGCAGAGCAAAATGAACAGCACCATGCTAAGGCAAAGATGGCAGACAGACCAGCAGAAGTAACCTCCTCGTCGTTTTTAACGTCGGTAACAAAAAAAAATTAGTCCTGTAATTTCTGCTACTAGTTTATCGAAACTTCATTGCGTGTGCTGTTCATTGCACTGCTTAGCAACATAAACATTCGACTCTTTCTCCTTCAGCAAGTTTGGCTACAGAAGAAGACGAGTGGGGAATCGGTAAGTAGGAGAGGGAGGGGGGGTGAAGGAAGGGAAGCGTAGGCGGAGACCGGTTGTCCCGCTCGCCTCGTTCATCTGCCGCTGCGTCATGGAATCGCTGCACTGCACAGCCTCCCGCGGCCCTTGAAGCCACGCTCATCGGCAGGACAGATCTTCCATCACTCCAGATCACATCTCGAAGAATGATAAAGGAGGGGGAGTGTTAGTTTTGCTGAAGGGGTACAGAGGAGTATAGTGGGGGAGGCTAGTTGAAGGAGGATGTGCGGGAGAGGGAGCGGCGCTGGCTGGCTCTCTCGCTGCGGCGGAGCTGACGCGCTTCCTCGTCGGGCAGGTGCCAGGAGACGCTGGAGTTGGAGCGTCTGGCTCGGCTGCCTCCTCTCACTTCGCTTCCCGCTCGGCTTCCTCGTCGGGATCCTTCCGCCAGGATGCTGGGGGTGAGGCTCTCGGTGGAGCCGTCGAGGTAGTAGGCGATGCCTTCTCCTGCGTTCAGCGTGACTGAGCGCTCAGAGAGGGAGCGTGGGAGCTCCATCATGGGCGTCATCGTCTCTCGCATCACCTCCACTGGAGCCGTCCCCGTCCATGGCATCCAGGCTGGAAGACGCTCCGCCGCCGAAGTCCGTAGTCGCCGCCCAACCTCGTCCACCTTCTCCTTCGCCTTTCTTCCCCAGTTCGTGTACTGGGAGGCCCAGATGACGAGGACGATGACGGCGATGATGGCGATGAGGGCGAGGATGATGCCGATGATGGTGACGATGGGCTTGACGACGGAGGTGCCGAGGTTGTCGATGCCGTGCCAGGTCGTCTTGGCCAAGCCCTGGGCTCCGTCGGAGAGCGCTCCTATCACTCCTCCCACTGCGTGTCCGTAGGCTTCGATGCCCTGCACCACTCCACTGGGGTTCATGGAGAAGTGGCTGGTGTAGTTGATGAGGCTGGTGAGCTTGCGTTCGAACACGGGTATGTTGGAGGAGTAGGCGGCGAGGGCGGAGAACGGGGGCATCAGACGAGCGTTGAAGAGCACGGGGGAGTCGTAGGTGATGTTGGGAATGAGGTGTTGGAGAAAGGGTGTTTGGAGGTAGGTGGCGAAAGTGCCGTGGGTGAACTGCTGGAAGAAGGCGGCGGTGTCCTCCTTGGAGACGGGGCCGACGAACTGGAACTGGCTCACCAGGTCGCAGTCGATGAGCGGGCTGTGATGGACCAGGTCCAGTCCGACTCCGTCTGGCAGGAAGAGGATCTCTCCGGAGCGGAGCTTGATGGGCATGAAGGCGTAGCATTTGTCCTCTCCCTTGAGTTGATGAAAGGGGAAGACGGTGGCCACTTCTGCCTTGATGCACTGGGAGACGTAGATCGCGGACCCTCGGACTTCGGCGGCTAGGTCCTCATGGCCGGTGAGGGCGCGGAGTCCGTTGGTTGGGTTCATGTGGTGTGGAAGAGCTGGCCTCTAGTAGCTAAAATAACCAACAAATTGCTCTATTTATATTTTTTAAAAAAGACATCAATATTACTATAAGGTAAGGAAGATCTAAGTAAATTAATAAAATCATACTCTACAATGTTATAAGTATTTATAACAAAAAAGTTATAATCTCGTTTTAATAGAAAATTTATAATTAAATAAATCAGATTTATAAAGAGTGTTTTTTTCTTAAAATTATGTTTTAACAGCATTAACATTATTAATTATTATTAAGCAATCATATGGATAAATATAATACAGAAAAATGTTTTTTTTAAGATAATTCAGGAAAATAATAGTAATATTATACTTTTTCGTAATAAAAGCCTAATTATAATAAAAGATATAAATCCGAAATACAAAACACATTTACTTGCTATATCTATAAAATATGTACAAAACTTTGATGAATTTATTTCACAATCCTCTAAAGAGGAATTTTATAATTTTTTTAAAAGTATACATTTTTTTATTAAAGAAAAAACCAGAATAAAAAATTACTCTCTAATTACGAATAACGGAGCAATACGTAACTGAACCAAGAACA
>JASANA010006743.1:0-36274 GCA_030248095.1 Ptycholaimellus sp. GST1_10
CAGCTGCCGGGTTTGGTCATCGGAGATGACAAAGTCTGGGTTGGCTGGCATGGCGAAGTGACCGACGGGGAGAATCTCTCCGGGGTCCCCCTGTTCCTCGTCTCTGCACCACGGTGGACAAATCTTGTTTTTCAGTCGGCAGGGCAAGTAGTAGCTGGGTCCTCGACAGCCGAGGACGTCCGTCATGTTCTTCAAGGCATAGGGTCTTCGCGAGGCGTTGCAGGCCAGGAGCTTCCGGAGATGTGGTCCCAGAGTAGCGATCATCCGGTCTTCTCACATCTCCCCTTCGGTCAGTGTCTCTTCCTCACCACCGCTCTTGTCGGATTCCACACCGACGGAGAGAGCTTCCATCTTCTTGCTCGCGTCCTCGTCCCCTTCTCCCTCCATCTCCTCTCGTTTCCCCACTCCTAACATCAGGACCTGTCTTCTCCTTAAGATGGGAGCTATAGTCCTAGATGGTGGCAGGAATTGGATTGGCGGCGGTATGGAGAGAGATGACGAGAGTGGAGCTGATCCCTCGCACCATGGATTGGGCGGTGCTGCGATCCACACTGATTCCTGTCCTCCTATTTCCCCCAGCTCCTCCCTCGCCTTGACCAGTCTCTTCCAAACAAATCGGTGAAGATGTTCTTGGACTGGTCGGTCCACTGGGTAGCCAATTCTTCTCAAGTCAGTCTCCAAGGCCTTGATCCGTTCTGTCGATCTGCCGTGTCATGCCAGCGGGTCCGTAGGGCTCCTTAGTACCTCTTGGAGTCGTGAGCGAGTGAGAGGGAAGTCGAGGGACTCGCTTACGCCGTGGTTCGCTTGCCACTGTCCTCTCAGCTGCTTTCCCTCATACTTGCCTCCTAACTTGCCTCTCCCATTCGTCAAGATGGTCGTCTTTGGGCGGGCGCCTCATCTGGCTTGGAACGGTGATCTCGCGTTCCCTACCATGAAGCTTCCCAATGGAATGGGGAAGATGGCGAGACCTGGGTGGAGTTGGCTACTCCAAGGTGTGGCATTGGCGAGGACAAACGCATTCACGTCTTGTCCGAAGAGTATGTCCACCTCCATTAGTTCCTCTTCGTTGCGTGGCGGCATGTTCATTAGCTCTGGATGCTTGCCTGTTCCGGTGAATCTGATCCCACTGAACTCAAATCCGCTCCCGTACGTCAGAAGGGGGCTCTCGAAGAGATCTCCTGCTGAGTTCTTAGGATGATGCTCTGTGAGCCAGAGTCAGGATCTACATCCGCTGATGCTCCCCAATCTTGTGGAGCCAAGCTGGGAAGGTGAGCATGATGGGCCCTGGGTCGAGGTGTCCTACACCTGATGCCATCATGCTAGCCATCTTTCTTTCTTTGCTCTTTTTCCTGGTCGATCCTTCTTTGCGTGTACTCCCCTCCCTGGATCGGGATCTGGGAAGCGGGGTCTCCGGCCGTCGTTGGACTGAGGAGCGGGTTGTCCTCTCTTCTCCCCTGCTGTTCTGTCTGGATCGATTGTTTGATCATCCGGGACTTCTGCTACTGTTCCTCGTCATCCCTTGTTTGCAAGTGGGAGACCAGGATCCTGCTTGAGAGGTGTTGCGAGACACAGGTGAGCAACTCTGTCGTCTCGCTCTGTTCCCCGTCTCGCGATCGCCACTGCAGCCTCAAATCGGCATGTAAGGGGGGCTACGTGACTGTCTGCGGTGTGGGCTTCTGCTTGTCTGTCGGGTACTGTCTTCCTGCCGGCGGTGAGAGAGGGAGTTTTGTCGGTGCTTGTCGGGAAAGGCATCGTATCAGATAGCAGAATGATGGTGTGGTTGGCAACAGAACTGACAGTTATACTGTGATCTGCAGCTGCTCGCGTCATGTCCTTCTACTAGGCATTTGTAGCAGCGTCAAAACTTCGCCACTTGGTCTTTCCTCTGTTTGGCAGTGGTGAAGCGGTGGCAGTTGATCGGTTTGTGATTCCCTGAACAGAAGGCACAGGCCGGGTCTCTCGGTGGCGAGGGCATTGTGTTCGTAAGTGTGGTCATCTCTTTTTCCACGCCGGTGGAGAGAACATTGGAGCAAGACTTGGTCGAGTGTGGGTGCTCTCTCGAGGCATGTCGGCTATCAGTTCGTCCGGTCCGCATCACCCTTTTTGATCGTAGTAGATGAGCCTCTTCCTCGAGTAGGGGTATGAGGTGATTGATGCTGATATCGTGCAGGTTTATGGACCGCAATTTGTGGAGGCATCGGTTGTAGATGCTGGAGGGTAGTTTGTTCAATACCGTCTGCGTAAGGTGGAGCAACTTCTCTTCCGGTAGTTGGCATTGGACCCGGAGGAAGTAGAAGCTGGACCTGAGCTGGTCGAGGAAGCTATCCAGATTGTGGTCTGACACTGAGGGTAGCTGCTCGATGTCCTTTTTGGCTCGTTGGATGAGGAGTGTGGGGTTCTCATAATCTCGAGTCAGCAAGGTGAGGATGACGTTGAAGTTGCCGGGGTCCGCCAGGTACCGTTGCACCTTCTTGAGTGGTTCTCCTTCCAAGCACTGTCCGCACAGGAACTAAGAATTCGTGAATGAACAAATGCAAAGCAAATTGGCGCCCTTTTGAATCTTGAATGTTTTTTCCCAAAATTTGAGATTTTCTTAAAATCTAATTCAACTTGTTACTACCAAAATGAGCAAGCCACTTTCTATTAGCGCAAACTAGTTTAGGATTAAGTAGCAAAAATTGGAGTGAGTCTTGGCTACCAAAATAGAAACAATAGGTCGTGCAAAAAAGAGCAACAAGGCTTTGCCATAGCAGGAATTTGGGCAATGCGACTCTACACTTTGCCAAAAGGCTTATTTCAAATTTTAGGCATCACATGTTTCAACTGGACGCAAACCACACTATCTAGAACAAAAGATAGTTCTTCGCAAAAAGGACCTGAATATGTAGGATGTAATATGTAGAATATCTGGTGCCGTTTCGGTATGTGTTCTACCGTCAAGAATCTCTTTCGGTATGTGGTCTACCGGTGTATATGGCTGTACCATGTGGTCTACCTTATCTATTTCAATCTAATGGCAATTACATTATATGGCAAGTTTTAGACCTGTATAGTGGCTTACATATCCCCACGCACCGTGCTTTCACTCATCCTATACTGTGTCAAAGTCTAATCAACTAGGGGACGAGTGAGAGCAAGGTGTTTGGGGATAGGTAAGTCACTATAGTAGGTTATGTCTTGGGGGAATTTCGTTGGGGGGCAGCCGCTTTGGGGGGGGGGGACGTGTCACGACGGTTCATCACCGCGACGGTTCATCACCACGACGGTTCATTAAAACGACGGTTCAACACCACGACGGTTCATCACCGCGACGTTTCATCAAAACGACGGTTCATCACCGCGACGGTTCATCACCAGCCCAACATTGAATTTTTCTCATATTTCTTAATATTCCCCCATTATTTCTATCATTATTTTATTTTACAGCATTTTGCATGCGTTTATTTTTCTTAAAAAACTATGCAGTAAATAAAGAGTTGATGAGAAAATGAGGTTTTTCTTATTGAGTTAAATCTAATTCATAGTGTTAGCTCGCAATTTAATCTATGTCTGAATTATTGAATTAAAATTATGTATAACTCCGATTACAATTTTTTATTTTTCTGTCAACATTTACGTTTTATTTTCCTTTATTCAGCTTCCACTTTTAGTATTAAATCAGGAATGGTAAGGTACGAAATTAGAGGCCCCCGGGGCCTCTGAAATGAGAGGCCCCCGGGGCCTCTGGTATTAGAGGCCCCCGGGGCCTCTGGTTTCAGAGGCCCCCGGGGCCACTTGTTTCAGAGGTTCCCGGGGGCTTGTCAGTAAAAAGGCACTGACCAGTCATGCTCATGGTCACAAGTAAGCTTTAGAGTACAGATCATTTGTGTATGTTTTTGGGGTTAATGTTAGATCTTATATCTGGTACCATCGGCAGGCCAAATCTAGGTCTCTTTTCTCCAAAATTTGAAATAGGCACGAGTAAAAAGTGAAGAAAATACAATTTGATTGATTGATTTTTACTCCGACTGCACGGGTGAAAAACAGAACAGCAAACAAAGTGGTGTTCTGAAGGGGAAAAAATGAGTGATTCAGTTTCTTGGCATGTCAGATCACGTTGTTGCTGTTGAGAAGGTTGCCGACCGCCTCATGGAACTGCCTCCGCCGCCCACCCGCAGCCTCCGCCGGGACTTGCCTCCACAAGGCGCCCACCCGACTGGGCCAGTGTGCCTGCACTCCACCCGTGCCCCCGCCCACCACCCACGCAGGCCAGTATGAATGAATGGAAAAAACACTGGACATCCGTGCCAGCTCTCCTGTTGGTTAGGGTTGGGGGGCTGTTTGGGATTGCTGAATGAATTTGGTGAAATTGCGCTGCACCCTTTCTATCCTATTGGACTCACCTAGGCCACTCGGTGCCCAGACCTGTGGCACATATTCAAGCTGGGGCCTTTCATAGATAGTGTAGGCGCGGGTGAGAAGGGTTGGGGTTGAGGCGTGGAGACATTTCTTCACTAGATGGGCTGTGAATTTTGCTCGTTTGATCATACTGGTGATGCTTAGATGCATGCTCGTCCTCGACAAGGTCATGACTGTGGCAGTACCTACTAGTTGAGCACTTTAAAACATTAATGAACTAGGTAAGGACTTACTATGTTTAAGGACTAACTATGTTGAGGACGAGCCTTTGGAAAAGTCAGGTGGCTATGCCCTATATTGCGGTATAGACTAACTAGTAGCATGACGAACAAGGTATGGACTAACTCGGTATAGACTAACTAAAAAAGTAGGTATTTAGTTGTTTATAAACAAATTCCTTGAGTTTAAATTTCGAGATATGTACAGAGAAGCATTTTAAGCTAATAAAAATTTTTTCAATATATAACCTTTGGGGGGGTGTAATTCTTGGGGGGTGGGTGTAATTCTTGGGGGGGCTGTAATTCTTGGGGGGGGGGGTGTAACCCCATGGGGGGTGTATGTCTTGGGGGGGGGTTCTAGGAGTCAGCCCATTTTCTTTAGAAGTGATAGAAAAAAATATTATCGGCTGTTGCCAAGAGGCCACTCCAACATAAATTAATTTGCTGGTTGCTACTGAAGGTAGTTTTGTCCGGCGGTGCGATGGGAACTACCATCTGAATCGATAATATTACCTGATTTCAGTCAATGAAAGATGAAAGTCATAGCCTTCCCATTGCTAATTCTCTCTAGCAGACTGAGATGGGCTGACCTCTGACTTAAACTGAACTTGGATGGCTTGATGGTGATCTTGGCGTCCACGAAGATGCTCCCCTCGAAGATGCTCATCTCTCCACCACACGCCATTTCACCTGTCTCTGGTTCACAACCGAAGCACAGCTAGCACAAGTCTTGCATAGGAGCTAGTTGTTACTTCAGAGCACCATTTCGTCTCATCCACAAAGGGGATCTCAATGCTGTCTGTCCTCAGAAGTCGCCCCGCATATGAATAAAACTTGTTTGTGATCATGAGCATGACTGGTCAGTGCCTTTTTACTGACAAGCCCCCGGGAACCTCTGAAACAAGAGGCCCCGGGGGCCTCTGAAACCAGAGGCCCCGGGGGCCTCTAATACCAGAGGCCCCGGGGGCCTCTCATTTCAGAGGCCCCAGGGGCCTCTAATTTCGTACCTTACCATGCCTTTATTAAATGGTACAATTAAATCTGAACAATGCGCATTTTTATTCAAACTCTTTCATTGAATTGATTGCTTTTAATTTTATTTTAATGCAATCGAATAGTTGCAATGAACGGAAAGCTCTCAGCTTTCCTTCCTTTCAACTAGTTTAGAATTATCAAGAAACTAATTTCGTCATATTTTATTGTCTAAAGAGTGATCAGCCTTCGTAGCATTCCTTTGCACAGGCATATGACCTAATATGATGGCATAACTGCTACCAATGAAACCTACCTAAATTTAATGCTTGACTTTGAAATGTTTCATTTATCAATGTCATTTTGCCCTCCAGCAATTGTTTCTTAATAGTCTCCAAATAGGTTTTTTCTTAATATTTTAATATTATTAATATTTATTAATTCTCTCCTCCTCAAATTGGAGGCTAACCTTCAACTCTGCTCAGCCATAAAGCGGCCAGCTACATTGAGAGGATATCCTTCGACCAGAAGGTATGGGGGGCAGACTCACTCCTAACTTCTTACCCTTGTGGACACTCGGTGACTGGGCTGTGCCTGCTGCGCCTTGCAGCATTGGCCTGATGCCCGAACACAGAGCGCAGCCCATGCCCAGAAAGCCCGCCACCCGCTCTGCCAGTGCGCTCTAGGGTAGAGATGGACGAGTGCACTCGCGGCACCCGCAAAAGCAGCGCCCCAAGAGCTAGGGCAGCTACTCAAGGCAGCCAAGTTTCACCGGTTTTCTTTACTGCTGGCTGGTTGTTATAGAATCAATGTCTTAAGGTCCAATGTGATTAATATTTGCAATTGAAGCTGGCCAAACTGCCTGCACGGAGGTTAATAGGATAAAGTTAGGTTGTACAAACAGCTCTATTCTCCATGTTGCCTGGGCCTCGTGAATAAGCCATAACCGGCTGATGTCAAGCGGCAGCTGGATCTATCTTTGGAGTTCATAGAATTAGTTTGGAAAGAACAGCAGTCATAGTCCTATTCCTGGCGCAATTGCAGACAGTGCAATGTCATGGTGTAATTCTGACATATAAGCCTTGTGTAATTCTGGGCTGATGCCCTGAACCCCCCCCCCTCAAAGGTTAAACCCACCCCTCAAAGATAAGCCCTCCCCTCAAGAGATAAACCCTCCCCTCAAGAGATAAACCATCCCCTCAAAGCAATTCCAACTATTTCAATGTATCCTTGCTTCCAATAATGTTACGAAACTTAGCATTATTCAACTTTTGGGGCGTTATTCGTTTTTCAACTTCAACGTTTTTAAATTTTTACGCGAAGTGGCGTGGAGCGCTCAGGCGACCGATAGGGAGCTACTAGTACTACTAGTTAGTCTATACCGAGTTAGTCTGGGCTTGTCCCCTACCAGGAGTAGGGGCTTGTCCCCTACAAGGAGTACATAGTAGGCGCAAGAATGAAAGAGCCGAGCGACAGCGAGCCTAGCGACCGATAGGGTGCTACTATAAGAACCTAGTTGGTCTTTAGTGGGTACTGCCACAGTCTGGGCTGCGTTAGAGCAGGGGGTGTGATGTAAGGAATCAACTATAGGTAGCCGTAGTAGCTCCCTATCAGTCGCTGGGCTCGCTGTCGCTCGACTCTTTCGTTCTTGCGCCTACTATGTACTCCTTGTAGGGGACAAGCCCCTACTCCTGGTAGGCATGCACCCGCCATCTGGTATAGACCAACTAGTAGGTACTGCCACAGCCTTACTAGCCAGATTCAGCTTCTACGCGTGAGGCAGATCAACTTAGAATTGAACTAGCTTTCATTTAAGACCATGTTTGGCCTTGTTTGCCCTTGTTTGGCAGGAGCTAGAAGGTAGAACCCAATGCAGACGCCAATTGAAAGGCAGAATGGCCAGCAAAAAGAGCTGTTGAGGAGACACGGGAACCCTGCCCTGAGCCTTCTCCAGCTCTCAATTTTGAGCGCCTAGGTTGTCCATCTCCACGACTGCCATCCTCCCTAGTCCCTTTCACCGCTGCTTGTCAAATAATTTAGCATCCGCCTCCATCTTCAAAGAAGGCGCTCATGAGGAGCTTGACAGTTGTGCTGGAATTCTTTTGCTAAACATGCATTCGCATTTGAAATTTGCCGAAAGAATGAAGCAGGAGGAAGCGCAAACAAGGGAGAGTAGAAGAGGCCAAATTTAGAACAAACTTCGATATCCTTGGCAGCCTGACATTTGACCTCCTCCAGGACTTCGGCATGGACCTCGTCCGCCGTCTTACGCGCCTCCTCCAACTGCAACCTGAATACCCTTAGCTGCCCCCATAAGGCTATCACTACGCCATTTACTTTGCACCCGGTCTACTGATGTTTCACAAAGCCAACATCAATTGTGCCCTTTTCAGCTCAGCTAATCAGCATCGCTTCTCCTGCATCATCTTCTTCTCCTTCACCAGCTTGGCCTGGGTATCAAGACTGGCCAGCTTCTCCTCCGAAGCTTTCAGGTGCCCATCCTCGGCCACCTTCTCCAGGACCAGCTTCTGTGCCTTGGCCTCCTCCTCCATCCAGCTGCTCCTCCAGATCTCAGGTCCAGTTGGAGCTTCATCTTGTAGCTGCTTGTAGCAGCTTCCTCTAGCTCCTTTCGTGCTCCTGCTGCCATGCCTCTATGTCGTGCTGCCATGCCTCCGGTTGCGTTCCAGCTCCAGGGTGGCGACGATGGTCTTGACGGGCTACTTGACGTCCATGAATGTGGAGCCATTGGGGATGGCCGCGGGGGTGAGGATCTCATAGTGGTGCCGCAACTTTTGGAAGGGGGTGCGGTTGGGGAAGCCCTGGCAGATGCATTCCTGGACCCCATTGCAGCCCATTGCTTCAATGTGGTTGTGAAATTTCACTTTTTCGTTTTATGGCATTGATTAGGTTTTTAGATAAAATATGATAAATTTATGTAGTAAACCTAAAAACTATTGGCACTGGCGTGCGCAGCTAATGTAGACGAATCGATCCATACCCAACTTGAGTACTTTTGGGACAGAACTGAGTCTGAAATTTCAGTTTTATGAGAAAAATCGCAAAAAAACTCCAAATTTTCGACCTCTAACTTGGCAGAGCTGTCCTGACCTAGATATTTAGTTTCGACCCCAACTATATTTATCAATTTTACTTCCCACATACTGTACTGTTGATTTCCATCATAAAAAAGGGGGGGTCAAAAAACCATGGGTCTCCCATTCGTGCTCCTCTGAAAAACCGCCTCTTAATGTATAATTTTTCTTCATCTTTGGAACAACTTGGAAAAACAACTTCATGCGTTGTTTTTCATTATGCAGTGTTTACTATATATAATACGTTATTTTTTTCTCCGCGGCAAGCAGCCTTCGGCCTTGAAAGTAAGATTTAGCATTAACCCTAAAAACGTACCCCAGTGTTAACGGTTGCTCTCCATCCTTGCACCAGCCCAATAGCAGACACTCGCTTTTCCACACAGTATATGCCAACATATTATTTAGGCATGTTGCTACGCTCCCTAATTTCGATGCTGTCCAAAACAGCTGGTTGTATAAAAGAGGCAAATATCAAGGGCAGTCTATGGCAGGCATCGGGGCGGGGGTGGTATAATTGGGCAGAGAGAATGGGTGACAGTCGATTTTGAGAGGCCCCTGATCTGGAGATGGCCTGGGTGTGCCGCCTTTCTGCAGACAGCGCCAGACAGCCTGCGTGGTCTCCGCATCCCCGATGGACTCCTCCGAGCCCTGGTGCAGGTGCAGCAGCGTTGTAGCGCTGCCCGCCTCGTACTGCCAAATATTCTGCGCCACTCGGCCCGGATGGTTCCTGCAACAGCTGGAGAGCGTCAGAGGAGAAGCGGGTAAGGAAACGGCAAGGACGCACACATTGCTGGTGTTGGTAAGACGGGCAAAGTGACCGCTGACCAGAGCGTCGTCGATGTAGAACTTGGCCAGCCAGTCCGCGGAGATGGGCAGGCGAGCAGCCGCAGCCACGAAGGAGCGTGATAGGACGTAGCCCGCTCCTAGGCCAGACCAATGATCTCAGGACAAATGCTCTGACAATGGGCCAGTTAGGCAGCAAGCTGGACCGGAGCAGTAGGGCGGGTAGTGGGGCTCCGGCCAGACGCTTTCTGGGACGCCCCATTTGGAGGCCAGGTTGCGGATGACCGGGTTGCTGGGGAAAATCAGGCCATGAATGGCATCTGGGGCAGCCTGTGTGGAGGCCTTTCAATTTACTTCTTCATTCCTTTTCACGCTTGTCAAGCCAAATGTAGCCTAGGCAAATGAGTGCAGAAAATAGAAGCTTGAACAAGAAAATCTTGAAGAGTTTTGCTGAGAATGATAGTGTCGTGGTCAAGTAAAAGCATTTGGCGCGGGATGTTGCCCGAACATACTTCGTCTAAATGTATGCCAAACCAGCGCAATATTTCCACCGCTTTGAGGCCCTGAGTTCGGTAGGTGTCCTGTAACTTTGCTCTTCTAGAAGAATTTGCTTTCATGCGCCTAGCAGCTAGCAATGATGGGCACGTTTATCTATAATAAGCAGTAATATTTCGTGATTGGTGGTATATTAAGGGGAGTGGGTGGAATGAATGGATCGAAATATGGTCTTGGACACCTGTTTGATAACTTTCTGAGGAAAATTGCTATTCAAAACCATGTATTATCGGCTATTGACAATCGATGCGCGGCCTTGCTGATTATGCTCAAGATGAAAAAATTTATTTTGATATTTTTTGATTTAACAAGTATATGGCGCAAAGCGCAATAGGTGACCGCGGAGCGCTTACACCTTTACATGTAGCAAAATCCATAAATTAAGGAAAATTTCTGCTGTGAGGGTGAACATTGCATCTCAAAAGGAAAAGTCTGTGGTTTCTCAACCATTTTCAAAAGTAAGCACAGATTTGGAATCGTTATATACGACTTGTGAATCAAAAAACCAAAGTCTTCTGTTCAATTATCAGCCGTTCAGCTGTTACTGATTATTGATGCCATTGCTTTGAGTGAAAGTTTGTCATTCAAGAGGGCAAGTCTGTGGTTTCTCAACCATTTTCAAAAGTAAGCACAGATTTCGAATCGTTATATAGACTTGTGAACAAAAAAACTCAAGTGTTCTGTTTAATTATCAGCGGTTCAGCTGCTAGTAATTATTGATGCTATTGTCATGCATGAAAGTTTGTCACTCAAGAGGGCAAGTCTGTGGTTTCTCGACCATTTTCAAAAGTAAGCACAGATTTGGAATCGTTATATACGACTTGTGAACAAAAAAACTCAAGTGTTCTGTTCAATTATCAGCCGTTCAGCTGCTAGTAATTATTGATGCTATTGTCATGCGTGAAAGTTTGTCACTCAAGAAAGCAAGTCTGTGGTTTCTTGACCATTTTCAAAAGTAAGCACAGATTTGGAATCGTTATATATGACTTGTGAACAAAAAAACTCAAGTTGTCTGTGCAATTCTCAAGACTACAGGTGCTACTACAGCGCAAAAACTGTATATTGCAATGTTTAAACCTTTCTACCCAAAAAAGTAATGTTTCAAATGCTCAGAAACCGGGTCTACCCCTCCAGATCTTCCTAAAATAGCATTAGCTTTCAGGAAAAAAAAAGTTTGTCCCGATCCGTTGAGAATTCGCCCGGGGCCAGCATTTCCAGACAATATATATATATAAATATATATATATATATATATATATATATATATATATATATATATATATATATATATATATATATATATATATATATATATACATATATATATATATATATATATATATATATATATATACCTGAGGACAAAAGTTCAGTAACCTCTATAGACCGCGGAGCCCTTCGGGCCGCTCCGCGGTCAAAAATTTATGTTTATTCTTAGTGCAAAAAATACTGGAAATTGCTTATTTTTTCGTACAATGAGTTCTTAATGTGATAGCAAGTCCAAAATTGGCCCTTTGTTGTAGCATGGACAAACAGTTGACATTTATAGTTATTACATTTACATTCATTTTATTTTTAGTTGTACTCAGTACTTTCAATTTTGGGAATTGAAAGTTTTACCACATCAAGCGTTATATTTGTCGGTTAGGCGTATTTCATTAGGATATTTAGAAAATAGCCGTTACCGGGAACGCTCAAGATCAAGGTGCCCATCATTGGCGGCAGAGGCGACAGAGCAGAGAAATGAGGTGCACTGATGCAGTATACATTATACTGTGTCTGCAGTATGTCGCCGTAGAGGAGGGCCTCAGCATCGATGTTGGACTGATTCACGCCAGCCTCCTGGCCCATGGCGAAGACGACCGGGATGCCCAGCCGACTCTGCAGGCAATGACCCCAGCTTCGGCGCACCACTCCCCGCAGCTTCTCTTCTCCCGGCACTCCCTTCACCACCACCACTGCTTCACTTCCTCCAAGCCTTCTCTTGTGTAACACTCCTTTCCAGCAGAAGGCTGTGTGCCCTTCACCTTTGAAGCAGGCCAAAGCTCGGGGCAAGTGCAGTGGCTGGAAGAGAAATGCAGAAGAGGCCTTGCGTTGGCCGCCAGTCAGGCCCAGCGCCGGGTGAGCAAGGTGTTGCCAGGTGAGGAAGAGGGTGACAGCAGCTGTCAGCCTGCAAAGCTGCCTTTTCACCATTCTCCGGCGCTGCTTGTAAGGAAATTGGTAAAAGCCAAGAATGAATAACAAAGCTGGCGCAGAACAAATGTGTCTTTTGGCGCGCAGGAATGGCGGCGAAAGTCGAATAAGAAGGCGATTCATTGCACTGTCTAATTCGAGAGCCTCCTGTATGCCGATCAAATTGTCCATAGCCGGCCGCGGAGGGCAGTGCATTCAGAGCTTTGCAAGCCGTAGGGCAGGGAACCGGACAATTGGTTCTAGGGCAACTGGTCCTAGGGGATATGGTCCCGGACAACTGGTCCATAGGGCATCTGGTCCACATGACCACATGTTCTTCGGATGGGCCACTGATCCTTATGTCATCTACCCCTTTTTCTATAACACCCCCAAACTGATCTTGAGGCCTTCTGGTCAGCCTCCTGCACTTTTGGGCCAAAGTTGGCTGTCTCATCCAGTTCATCCCATTTCTAAGCCTTAAACCGGTTGAAAAATAAATTCTGAGTTTATTGTCGGAGGGGATCCAGAAGCGTCCTCCAATTTACATGATAACCAGCGGGGAGGGGGTCTAGATAACTTCTGGCCGTAAGTTTTAATGTATTATGATGTCTTTAGACAAGGAAAACATATCCTCATGCTCAGTACGCGATTTCCTGATCATCCAGAATTAGTATTGTCAATAATACTGCAAATTTTGTAATTGCTGCTGAAAATGGGATTTCTCAAATTTACCAATTAACCACAATTTTCATATTTATGGCTTATCAAATCCTTTGGTATTTGGTGCATGGCCAAACAAAATAACAATAATAGTTAAATAACAAGTGATGATGATATGGTTCTACGACAGTTCGCACCCGAGATAGTTCGCACCCAACAGTTCGCACACGCGATAGTTCGCTCCCAACAAAAGTTCGCACCCAGACTCTTCGCACCTGGCATTTCGCACCCGCATTTAGTTTACCCTAAGGACCAGTTGTCCTAAGGGACAGTAGTCCGGGACCACTTGCCCTAAGACCACTTTCCCTAGCGCTGCAGGGCATGCTAGGCTTTTTAAATGAAAAAAAACATTTGAACTTTGAAACTATTTTCATTACGTCGGGGATATCATACTGCACTGCAAAACATTTTCTAGGAAACAATTTAATTGTTGACTTCAAAATAAGCAAACTTCTTAAAAAATTGTTTAAAAAATGGTTTTTTGAAAGAAATGGGAGATAAAAACAAAAAAATGAGTCTGGCCACTGCCGTTCTGTAAAAACAGGAGGGCATAAATATCTGCTAAGGTGCGAAATTAATTGCGTCTAGACAGTTGGTAATATGCTCGATATATCTGTCCAGTTTAACTCCCTGGTAAGGGATGGGATAAAATGACGTTTTAACTTCACCGCCCAAAACTTGGCTATACTTTCTTTCAGTCGATCAAGCTTTAGCTTACAATAATTATTTCAATTAACAAGAAAAGCAAGTTGTAAGATTTTTTATTTTGCATTAGATCGGTTTGAAGATAAATTTAATGTCTCAAAAACGGGTGTAAGTCGAAAACGAGTTTTTTTTCCAGAATGCTGACTTTTCTCGTTTTTTTTGTTTATTAACTCAAAAAAAGCCTAAAGAAACAGGAACGTTCAAGGAACTGACACAGTTTTGAGTCACGGGGCTGTATCATCGGATAATGAGGCTTTTTAGTGCATAATATCAATTTTTGGCCTCTACTGGGCTGGGAAGCCATCAGTTCCATGAACGTTCCTCCCTATTTCGCTTCCTTAAGACATGGCCGAGCCATATGGCCAGGAACGTTCAAGTAACTTGCTCAGTTTTGAACCGGTACACCTCTTGAATGGTGATTTTGCCTCATATTAGGTGAAAATATCGATTTTTGGCCTCTACCGGGCTGGGAAGCCATCAGTTCCATGAACGTTCCTCCCTATTTCGCATCCTTAGGACATGGCCGAGCCATATGGCCAGGAACGTTCAAGGAACTTGCTCAGTTTTGAACCGGTACACCTCTTCAAAGGTGATTTTGCCTCATATTAGGTGAAAATATCGATTTTTGGCCTCTACCGGGCTGGGAAGCCATCAGTTCCATGAACGTTCCTCCCTATTTCGCATCCTTAGGACATGGCCGAGCCATATGGCCAGGAACGTTCAAGGAACTTGCTCAGTTTTGAACCGGTACACCTCTTCAAAGGTGATTTTGCCTCATATTAGGTGAAAATATCGATTTTTGGCCTCTACCGGGCTGGGAAGCCATCAGTTCCATGAACGTTCCTCCCTATTTCGCATCCTTAGGACATGGCCGAGCCATATGGCCAGGAACTTTCAAGGAACTTGCTCAGTTTTGAACCGGTACAAATCTTCAAAGGTGATTTTGCCTCATATTAGGTGAAAATATCGATTTTTGGCCTCTACCGGGCTGGGAAGCCATCAGTTCCATGAACGTTCCTCCCTATTTCGCATCCTTAGGACATGGCCGAGCCATATGGCCAGGAACGTTCAAGGAACTTGCTCAGTTTTGAACCGGTACACCTCTTCAAAGGTGATTTTGCCTCATATTAGGTGAAAATATCGATTTTTGGCCTCTACCGGGCTGGGAAGCCATCAGTTCCATGAACGTTCCTCCCTATTTCGCATCCTTAGGACATGGCCGAGCCATATGGCCAGGAACGTTCAAGGAACTTGCTCAGTTTTGAACCGGTACACCTCTTCAAAGGTGATTTTGCCTCATATTAGGTGAAAATATCGATTTTTGGCCTCTACCGGGCTGGGAAGCCATCAGTTCCATGAACGTTCCTCCCTATTTCGCATCCTTAGGACATGGCCGAGCCATATGGCCAGGAACGTTCAAGGAACTTGCTCAGTTTTGAACCGGTACACCTCTTCAAAGGTGATTATGCCTCATATTAGGTGAAAATATCGATTTTTGGCCTCTACCGGGCTGGGAAGCCATCAGTTCCATGAACGTTCCTCCCTATTTCGCATCCTTAGGACATGGCCGAGCCATATGGCCAGGAACGTTCAAGGAACTTGCTCAGTTTTGAACCGGTACACCTCTTCAAAGGTGATTTTGCCTCATATTAGGTGAAAATATCGATTTTTGGCCTCTACCGGGCTGGGAAGCCATCAGTTCCATGAACGTTCCTCCCTATTTCGCATCCTTAGGACATGGCCGAGCCATATGGCCAGGAACGTTCAAGGAACTTGCTCAGTTTTGAACCGGTACACCTCTTCAAAGGTGATTTTGCCTCATATTAGGTGAAAATATCGATTTTTGGCCTCTACCGGGCTGGGAAGCCATCAGTTCCATGAACGTTCCTCCCTATTTCGCATCCTTAGGACATGGCCGAGCCATATGGCCAGGAACTTTCAAGGAACTTGCTCAGTTTTGAACCGGTACAAATCTTCAAAGGTGATTTTGCCTCATATTAGGTGAAAATATCGATTTTTGGCCTCTACCGGGCTGGGAAGCCATCAGTTCCATGAACGTTCCTCCCTATTTCGCATCCTTAGGACATGGCCGAGCCATATGGCCAGGAACGTTCAAGGAACTTGCTCAGTTTTGAACCGGTACACCTCTTCAAAGGTGATTTTGCCTCATATTAGGTGAAAATATCGATTTTTGGCCTCTACCGGGCTGGGAAGCCATCAGTTCCATGAACGTTCCTCCCTATTTCGCATCCTTAGGACATGGCCGAGCCATATGGCCAGGAACGTTCAAGGAACTTGCTCAGTTTTGAACCGGTACACCTCTTCAAATGTGATTTTGCCTCATATTAGGTGAAAATATCGATTTTTGGCCTCTACCGGGCTGGGAAGCCATCAGTTCCATGAACGTTCCTCCCTATTTCGCATCCTTAGGACATGGCCGAGCCATATGGCCAGGAACGTTCAAGGAACTTGCTCAGATTTGAAATGGTACATAAACAAAAACAGAAAACGATGAATAAGAACGTATGCTTTGTTTGGCTAAAAATAATAGTTTGAAATTGTTCTGTTGCTTGCCACTGTTTTTTTTAATCAAGCAGTTAAAGCTGTATGGCATCGTCATCACAGTGGTCAGGAAAAACGGGGGTGAGGGGGTATAAATGCTATAAATGGTATAAATGCCTTGCTCAAATAAGCATAAAATTCCTCAAGTCCTCAACTAACTTGAGGAAAGTCACGCTTACTTGAGGAAATGCACGCTTAATTGAGGAAATTCCGCTAACCTAAAGTTAACATAAGCGTACTACAGGGCTCGTCCTTGGTGAATGTGGATGTGGATTGGTCCTTGTGGATTGGGTCTGGTCGGTAAACTGCATTCACAAGCTTTATCTTGCTGAAGGATCCTTTGCACCTACATCCATCACTTGTGCATAATCGATATTTTCACCTAATATGAGGCAAAATCACTTTTCAAGAGGTGTACCGGTTCAAAATTGAGCAAGTTCCTTGAACGTTCCTGGCCATATGGCTCGGCCATGTCCTAAGGAAGCGAAATAGGGAGGAACGTTCATGGAACTGATGGCTTCCCAGCCCGGTAGAGGCCAAAAATCGATATTTTCACCTAATATGAGGCAAAATCACCATTCAAGAGGTGTACCGGTTCAAAACTGAGCAAGTTACTTGAACGTTCCTGGCCATATGGCTCGGCCATGTCTTAAGGAAGCGAAATAGGGAGGAACGTTCATGGAACTGATGGCTTCCCAGCCCAGTAAAGGCCAAAAATTGATATTATGCACTAAAAAGCGTCATTATCCGATGATACAGCCCCGTGACTCAAAACTGCGTCAGTTCCTTGAACGTTCCTGTTTCTTTAGGCTTATTTTGAGTTAATAAACAAAAAAAACGAGAAAAGTCAGCATTCTGGAAAAAAAACTCGTTTTCGACATTGGCCTCAAAAACGAGCTATGCAAAATTTTCGCCGCACACTTAAAGAATGCTAGATAAAATAAAATTCTTATTTGTCAGTCTTAAAAGACCGATTCATAGATTTTGGCTTTAGGTTTTTTACACAATAGTTCAATTCAACATAAAAACATAAACCCAAAATCGTTAATCTATCCATACAGTTCGTTTCGTTTTCGTTGCTTTTTCGGCACCCAGCATAGAGGCAAAGCAGCAAGAAATAGCATCAAGTGAAAAATGCCAAGGAGCCAAGGATAATGTGTGTACATCAGTGAAGACGTTATCACACTGGGAATGGCAAGGAAATTGGCTTCAATCCAGCGCCTGATCTAGCTGGGGAATAGCAGCAGAAAAACGGCCAAGAGAGCCCAGAATCAAATCATCCGTCATCGAATTCCAGTAAGAGACCACTCAGTTAGTGAAGTGTCATTACCGGTGTTTTGATGAAATTACCTACTTGCTTAGTCTAAAATTGTGTTGTAGTACTCGTGGGATGTGCTTGAGGACAAGGAGGTGAGGGCCATGCGAGAAACCGTGGAATAATTTATAGGTGAGGATAAGATGGAGTTGAAGGCGGCGTTGGCGGAGGGAGGGCAGCTGAAGACGTGCTAAGCGGGTGGAATAGGGGCTGGGCTTGAAGTGGCATCGCTTGTATACTAGGCGAGTTAAATATTTTTGTACTTTTTCAATTTCTCTGCTATCGGCCTCGTTTAGACTATTTCAAACCTGTGCACTATTTTCTAGTAGAGGGCGGACAAAGGTGCAGTAGGCTCGAGTGAGGCGAGTTGAACTATGAGACAGAAAGCATTTGTTTATTGCAAAAATAGCTCTACGAGCTTGCTTAATAATTCCTGCTGCATGCAGTTTAAAATCCAAGTTAGTGTCTATCATAATCCCCAAGTCTCTGGAAGCAGGCTTGACTTGAACTCGGGAACGATGGACTTGAGATGTCCGCTGTGGTTGACCTTGAGGCTCTCCTTGTAGAAGTTGTCAGTGGCCTTGGGGAAGAAGCAATCCTCGTTCAGCAAAAAACTTGTCTGACTGGCCATGCAGAGCGGGAGGATTGTGGAAGTGCATGCTGGCCGAGATCGTAATGGGCAAGTGGAGGTATTTCCTGACGTTGCTCACTGCTGAAGGAAGAAGAGCAAAGATTGGGCTAAACCCATTCCTGCAACTTCTCATGCCCAACCCCAATGCCTTCTCTCGCCATAAACCTGTCAGTGAAGTCTTCGGATTGCTCTTTGATTCACATTGAATAAAAAGAAGAAACACCAAAAAGAGCCAGTATACCTATAGTTGCTGCAAACCACGCAGTACGCACACTGTCAGCTTTGAGATTAAGATATCTGATCTAATTAGCAATCAATGCTGTTCGTTGGTTTGACTTCCTGTTTTTAACTGCTACAAAAGGAAGCAAATTCTTCTGCAGAAAAAACTAGATATTTGCTTTGATGAGACTGCTGAGGCTACAGTAAATGGGTGTCAATTATTTTCTCTTCGCATTTCTCTTCACATCAGATCTCGTCTCATACATCGTCTCATATCAGCTAGGACAATATAAACGTGCATCTTCATTTGTTTGACGGAACATCAAATTACCAAGTAAATGGTGCCCAACTGTAGTAGAGATTGCGAAGAAAGGCAATTAAGGACCTTTTGAATCAAGTCAATTCGTTTTGAATAAATTGAGGCCAAAGTCCATGAAGGTCCACTCGATGCCCTCCCGCGTGTTCTCCTCTTGCTCCAGAATGACCTTTGCTGCCTGTCCTTCGGCTAACTGTGGTTGACGAGCTGCTGTTGGTGCTCGTTGGTGTAATTGAATAAATTGAGGCCAAAGTCCATGAAGGTCCACTCGATGCCCTCCCGCGTGTTCTCCTCTTGCTCCAGAATGACCTTTGCTGCCTGTCCTTCGGCTAACTGTGGTTGACGAGCTGCTGTTGGTGCTCGTTGGTGTAATTGAATAAATTGAGGCCAAAGTCCATGAAGGTCCACTCGATGCCCTCCCGCGTGTTCTCCTCTTGCTCCAGAATGAACTTTGCTGCCTGTCCTTCGGCTAACTGTGGTTGACGAGCTGCTGTTGGTGCTCGTTGGTGTAATTGAATAAATTGAGGCCAAAGTCCATGAAGGTCCACTCGATGCCCTCCCGCGTGTTCTCCTCTTGCTCCAGAATGAACTTTGCTGCCTGTCCTTCGGCTAACTGTGGTTGACGAGCTGCTGTTGGTGCTCGTTGGTGTAATTGAATAAATTGAGGCCAAAGTCCATGAAGGTCCACTCGATGCCCTCCCGCGTGTTCTCCTCTTGCTCCAGAATGAACTTTGCTGCCTGTCCTTCGGCTAACTGTGGTTGACGAGCTGCTGTTGGTGCTCGTTGGTGTAATTGAATAAATTGAGGCCAAAGTCCATGAAGGTCCACTCGATGCCCTCCCGCGTGTTCTCCTCTTGCTCCAGAATGAACTTTGCTGCCTGTCCTTCGGCTAACTGTGGTTGACGAGCTGCTGTTGGTGCTCGTTGGTGTAATTGAATAAATTGAGGCCAAAGTCCATGAAGGTCCACTCGATGCCCTCCCGCGTGTTCTCCTCTTGCTCCAGAATGAACTTTGCTGCCTGTCCTTCGGCTAACTGTGGTTGACGAGCTGCTGTTGGTGCTCGTTGGTGTAATTGAATAAATTGAGGCCAAAGTCCATGAAGGTCCACTCGATGCCCTCCCGCGTGTTCTCCTCTTGCTCCAGAATGAACTTTGCTGCCTGTCCTTCGGCTAACTGTGGTTGACGAGCTGCTGTTGGTGCTCGTTGGTGTAATTGAATAAATTGAGGCCAAAGTCCATGAAGGTCCACTCGATGCCCTCCCGCGTGTTCTCCTCTTGCTCCAGAATGAACTTTGCTGCCTGTCCTTCGGCTAACTGTGGTTGACGAGCTGCTGTTGGTGCTCGTTGGTGTAATTGAATAAATTGAGGCCAAAGTCCATGAAGGTCCACTCGATGCCCTCCCGCGTGTTCTCCTCTTGCTCCAGAATGAACTTTGCTGCCTGTCCTTCGGCTAACTGTGGTTGACGAGCTGCTGTTGGTGCTCGTTGGTGTAATTGAATAAATTGAGGCCAAAGTCCATGAAGGTCCACTCGATGCCCTCCCGCGTGTTCTCCTCTTGCTCCAGAATGAACTTTGCTGCCTGTCCTTCGGCTAACTGTGGTTGACGAGCTGCTGTTGGTGCTCGTTGGTGTAATTGAATAAATCTTTTCAACAAAGTTGAACGAACATATGAACACAGTTTAGCCAGATACTCTGCATGTAGACCGGCTGAAACATCTGTCATTCCATTCTATACTCCATCTGGCGACGACCCACCCAAACGCGGTTACACCAACACCCAACTACTCAACCTTCTTTATGGCGGTATTCTGCGAAGATGCAAGGACATGGTGGGCCTATTCAAACGCACTAATGGAAATACATTCAGATGATTATATCAAACATATCGTTGCCGGCTTTATGTTAATAGCTGCAGCGAAACATCAAGAAACTGGGTAGAAATATGCAGCAGAGCATAGCGACTGATTTGAGGCAGGGAAGCCCGGTTCAGCAGGCGCCGAGCCAGGCTAGCCACGGGGTTTCCGGGGATTGTCTCTATGTCCAGCATGGTCAGGGCCCCCTTTCTTACTCCTCTCCTCTACCCTCGGCCTCCACTGCGCCGCTTGAAGAGGGACACGCGATTGCTCGGGAAGTCAACCTCAAGGCCACCTTGCAAAGCAACGCCAGCCTCGCACTTCGCTTCAGCATTTGGCTGCGACCTGGGCTCAAACAACACTATCCGAAAGCCTTCCTCAAAAGCTGCGAGAGGTGCATTCATCGACATACCAAGACGATACGTAATTGTAAACTAGGAGGATGGCATAGCTTAAACTGCTAGCTGAAACATCAGCTTTTGAGCAACAACACCTTCGTGGAGGCCAGTTTTCAAGAGCTCCCCTTCTTTCACCGTCCAGATGAAATTCTCTGGCTGTCTTGCCAGATACGCCCTCCTGCCTAATGTACCAGCACCAGAGGAGGCCAGCAAAAGCAAGAAAGGCTGAAACCAGTTTTGATATCAACCAATTTATTTGTCCATATCTGATGGGCTTTAGCATCTCAACAAATATCACTCTTCCCTTCTTCTGTCCATGGAAACGACGAAACATGTAGTTGTACAGGAATCCTTGGGGGTATAACACCATTGGGATCCCTCAGGTTCCGATGGGTTTCTTTCATACATGTCGAAAGGGGGGGGGCGGGGGGGGCGGGGGGGGTGCACGGACCTACCACGTAGTGGTCAAAAATTTTGCATTTCGGGGGGGCGGGGGGGGCGCCGGACGTCCCACGTCAGGTGAAAATTTGGGGCACAGGGGGGGCGGGGGGGGAGCAGGACGTACCACGTCTGGCAAGGGAAAAAAATCGATCTTAGGACCCCAAAATATAAAAATTTTCTGCCAAAAATTGACAATTTTTGGCAATTTTATGCTTACATGTTTCCAATTTGTGTCTTTTTATTTGATATCTTATAGTTTTGTCCTTTTTGTTATCATTCTTGTAGTAAAATACCTAAAACTTTGTCCTTTTACCTTGACGGACATACGTCCCTACCCCTTCGGACCCCCGCCCCCCCAACCCCCCCAAACCGCCCCCCCGCACCCCCCGCCCCCCCCGGACCTACCACGTAGGCAAAGGGAAGGAGGGCGCCCCCCCGCCCCCCCTTCGGACGCACGTGGGCGCCCCCCCTACCATTTGACCCCCAGACAAGTATGGTTTCTTTGAGTTGCTAACAGGATGCCTCTGCAAGAAGGTAATAGCATTGGGAGGTAATGTTATGGGGGGATGGGAACCATTATTGTTCATGTAAATCTGAGGGTCGTTTGGATCGCGGAAGTGCAGTCGATGATTAATCCATGGATGATCGTTTAGCTGATGTAGTTGGTTTATATTCCAATAAGCTCCCTTAAATGGTGATTTTGAATATGTAAGTGTTTATGGATTGAAAAGCAACCATTGATCAGAGATGATACGAGTTTGAGGCTCGACCCACTGTTGAAGAAGTGGAAGTAGAGTTAGAGTATCAGCATCGCGGCTCTCCATAGGAATGGTGATGAGTATTGCGTTCTACATGCCGAAAACCCAGTGATTGCTTTCCTCAATTTCCTAAAAATTAATTGTTTTTTGGGCTGGCCTAAGCTGACCAAAGCGCAGCGTAGCTTAGCACAACACGCCCAGGCCCACCCATGCGTCGTTGGGGGACGTTGTCAACCGCCCAGTAGCCTGTGATGTCGCGGAAGATGTTAAACCAGTCGCAGACTGTACCCCTCTGTTCATTGGACAGGCCACTTCCATCCTAATTGGGGGCACATTGGAAAACCAGCACTGCTGCGTATCGCCATCTGCTATCTCGAACCGCCCATTGTTGTTGATATCAGTGGTATTTTCGCATTCATCAGCCTCCAGGAAGTTTCGTAGACAAGCCTAAAAATATATCTTAATTAAAATTGTAAAAATTGAATTAAGTTTACAGGAATAGTGGGCGCAATAAACGGCATGTTTGTCTGGTAGGACTAGGTTTGCTGGGTGGTAGCAAAAAATGGAAAGCAGTAGATGCATCGGAGAATACCTTGTTGGCAGTCGTTCATGAAGGCGCCCCAGGCAAACGAAGCACATGGAATATGTTGTGGAGCTACATTGTCCAGAATGCACTGCCCAGCAGCCACAGAATGTTGCCAACCGCCTAGTAGCCATAGATTTCGCGGAAAATGTTGTACCTGCTTAACTATTAATTAAAAGCAGAAGAATAACTCATTGTTTATAACCAGTCTGTAACGGAATTTCTTGAGACGCCCAGACGGAAGGGAACGTTGATAACATTTAGTTCTGGTTGAAAACTCCAGTAGTAGAGGAGTTGCAGAACTTGTTTGGGCTGGTCTTCAACCGTTGGAACCGTTAAATATTACATCTGCTATTGTAAAAGAGCTGTATTTTCTAATATGCTACAAATTCGCATAGCTTTGACCTTCGGAAGGCAATCTTTGGTAGACAAAAGGCAAAAAATAGGTCAAAGTACCCATAGTCTAAGCGGTAGGCTATTTTTCTCCTGTAGGCTGTGCATGGGCGTGGAAGCAGTCTCCCGCGCCATGCTCACCTGCAACATGCTCTGTCTTATGCATTTGGCACCACCATGAACAGGGCAAATTAGATTTGAACATTGAGGTTGAGCAGGAGTCACAACGAGGTGGTGAAAATGGTTGTTATAATAAAAGTATTTCGGCTGGGACGTAAAAGTGAAAAATAAGCTAGGACAAAAGTGGGACTCAGCTCAGGGAGTGGAATCGTACACTGAATTCTAGTGCGAGTGCAGGTAGGTATAGAAGGGGTGGAGGTGTGGCGATAAGGCGACCACAGGAAGGAATGTTTGGAGCCGGGCAGTATTTTTTTACCAGCTAGATAAAACTGGCTGACAACGCTCACACTAACACAAACAAATTGCATACGCGGTTTATGCACAAGTCTGGAAGAAGAAAATCTCGTGCATGCTCAAGTTGCTTGCACGAACTGGATTCAAAGCAAAAAGGTGGAAAAGAACCGAGCAGTTTGCTTCAGGCTTTTGTGAAAATGCTGAAGGTTTTGGCAAGCATTGCATTGGATTAGTGGATTGCACCGGCCGACACTGATCTCAGTCCTGACCTGAGTTCGTCTTCGGCGACTGTCGCGAAAGTGCCCAGTGTTGGCAGTGGCAAAGTAGAACACCGAAGCATTGTCCCACCGCTACACAGGCATTCAAGTACTATTTCGTGTATCCGAACAGCTGGCCGTGGTATGGGGTAGTATTTGTTGGTGGCTACCAAAGCGCCCCCTATTCCCCCTTCAGTGGGCGCTGTACCAAGGGCACCTGGGAAGCCTGGACTTTTACCGACGGGACGTGTTTCACCTTTCTTCCAGCTGCTTTTTCCTAGAGTTCTAGTCTAAAAAAATATTGCGCTTAGCGTAGCCAAAAATATTGCGCTTAGCGCTATAGGCAGTGATTACCAAATGAAATTTATGGCGATCCAGGCAGGTCAGGTGCCTGAAAAAAATTGGAAAAAAATGCACAAAGATGGAAAAAATGGAAAAATGTAAATTTTTTAAAAATTTTGTTTTTTTAATTTTTTCGAGGTACCTGAACTGGAATGCTAATCACTGGCTATAGGCTCTTTTCTGCATTTATTAAAGCGTTTTCTCAGGCTTGCTGGTATTTTCCTCCTGGAGTGGCTCAAACTGTAACGGCCATCAAGTGTGCTTGTGCATCTATTTCAAAACAAACAGAACTCCAAATTATGGTTTCTCCAACTGCTTCTGTGATTTACTTCTCTGGCGGCCTTCTAGACTATGCTCTCTGCAAAATTACCAACTCCGAATGCTATTTTTTCAAATCATCGGAATGTAAGACTTCATGCAATTTGATCACTAAACTGTTCAGTAGTATATGCGCCCAGTGTTTCTGATTTTGTAATTTTATATTTTGTGAAAATATAAAATTATAAAATGTACTGTATTTCTATTCTATAATTTGGCCATATTTTTATTCCTATTTATTCTATATTTTTCAGAAATTTGTATTTTCATTTTAATTTATTGCCTAAGAGTCATATTCTGTCATATTTTCAACTTGATTTTATAAGCCGATTTTAGGGTGATTTTTTAAAGGCCTTATTCCATAAAATATTTTTTATTTTGCCTTATTTTGCATCAACTTTGGCATGGTAGTGCGAAAATTATGGCCATATTCCATAAATATTTTTCTATTTGCAATATTTGGCGCGATGTCATATCATCTTTCGTTTGGCAATAGGGGCATATGAGACCCTCTGTGGCCACTCAGAATGGACAAGTTTCTGGCATAGGACGAATGGAGGAGTGACCAAGCTATTTCAATCAACATTTGCTCCATCTGCTTACATCAACCCGACATTATGCCGACTTACCAGCACCCAGCCAGCTGCCCACAGGTGCACTATTAAGGCCTTCTCCAGGCTAACGTTATCTGCTACCAATTAGTTATCCAAATGGAGAGCACAATTTTCACAGTATTTGAAACATAAGCCTCACATATCACCGAATTGCCGACATTATGTCGACCCGACATTATGTCGACCCGACATTATGTCGACCCAACATTATGTCGCCTCGAGACCCTCTAAGGGGGCCTCTGAGACCATCTGAGGCCACTCAAAAAGATCAAGTTTCAGCTTTGATACTTGAGGTGGAGTTATCTGGCAAAGTCAATGCGTCTACATGCTGCAGCTCCATCTGCTTATGTCGACCCGACATTATGTCGACCCGACATTATGTCGACCCGACATTATGTCGACCCGACATTATGTCGACCCGACATTATGTCGACCCGACATTATGTCGACCCGTCATTATGTCGACCCGACATTATGTCGACCCGACATTATGTCGACCCGACATTATGTCGACCCGACATTATGTCGACCCCATGTCATATATCAACTTCATGCTTTCCTTCTCCTCATCAGTCCAGACCAATCAGCTGTCTGGCCGAGCCTGGTGACTTTTGCAGAGCTGGGTGAAACATAGCACCTGCTCCAGCTCCATCTGCTTACGTCGACCCGCCATTATGTCGACCCGCCATTATGTCGACCCGCCATTATGTCGACCCGCCATTATGTCGACCCGACATTATGTCGACTCGACATTATGTCGACCAAACATTATGTCGACCCAACATTATGCCAACCAGATGTCGTACATCAACTTTCGTTTGGCAATAGTGGCCTATGAGACCCTCTGAGTCCACCCAGAATGTGCAAGTTTCAGCCCATGGATAAAGTGACGATTGATAAGCCAGTTCAATTCCTCCTCCAGCAGCACGTTCAGCTCCTCCACTCTTAGGGCGTTCTCCAGGCTAAGGCTATCTGCTACCCATTAGTTATCCAAATGGAGAGCACAATTTTCACATGCTGTCAATGCGTCTACATGCTGCAGCTCCATCTGCTTATGTCGACCCGACATTATGTCGACCCGACATTATGTCGACCCGAAATTATGTCGACCCGACATTATGTCGACCCGACATTATGTTGACCCGACATTATGTCGACCCGACATTATGTCGACCCGACATTATGTCGACCCCATGTCATATATCAACTTCATGCTTTCCTTCTCCTCATCAGTCCAGACCAATCAGCTGTCTGGCCGAGCCTGGTGACTTTTGCAGAGCTGGGTGAAACATAGCACCTGCTCCAGCTCCATCTGCTTACGTCGACCCGCCATTATGTCGACCCGCCATTATGTCGACCCGCCATTATGTCGACCCGCCATTATGTCGACCCGACATTATGTCGACCCGACATTATGTCGACCAAACATTATGTCGACCCAACATTATGCCAACCAGATGTCGTACATCAACTTTCGTTTGGCAATAGTGGCCTATGAGACCCTCTGAGTCCACCCAGAATGTGCAAGTTTCAGCCCATGGATAAAGTGACGATTGATAAGCCAGTTCAATTCCTCCTCCAGCAGCACGTTCAGCTCCTCCACTCTTAGGGCGTTCTCCAGGCTAAGGCTATCTGCTACCCATTAGTTATCCAAATGGAGAGCACAATTTTCACATGCTGTCAATGCGTCTACATGCTGCAGCTCCATCTGCTTATGTCGACCCGACATTATGTCGACCCGACATTATGTCGACCCGACATTATGTCGACCCGACATTATGTCGACCCGACATTATGTTGACCCGACATTATGTCGACCCGACATTATGTCGACCCGACATTATGTCGACCCGACATTATGTCGACCCGACATTATGTCGACCCGACATTATGTCGACCCCATGTCATATATCAACTTCATGCTTTCCTTCTCCTCATCAGTCCAGACCAATCAGCTGTCTGGCCGAGCCTGGTGACTTTTGCAGAGCTGGGTGAAACATAGCACCTGCTCCAGCTCCATCTGCTTACGTCGACCTGCCATTATGTCGACCCGCCATTATGTCGACCCGCCATTATGTCGACCCGACATTATGTCGACCCGACATTATGTCGACCAAACATTATGTCGACCCAACATTATGCCAACCAGATGTCGTACATCAACTTTCGTTTGGCAATAGTGGCCTATGAGACCCTCTGAGTCCACCCAGAATGTGCAAGTTTCAGCCCATGGATAAAGTGACGATTGATAAGCCAGTTCAATTCCTCCTCCAGCAGCACGTTCAGCTCCTCCACTCTTAGGGCGTTCTCCAGGCTAAGGCTATCTGCTACCCATTAGTTATCCAAATGGAGAGCACAATTTTCACAGTATTTGAAACATAAGCCTCACATATCACAGAATAGCCGACATTATGTCGACCCGACATTATGTCAACCCAACATTATGTCGACCCAACATTATGTCGCCTCGAGACCCTCTAAGGGGGCCTCTGAGACCATCTGAGGCCACTCAAAAAGATCAAGTTTCAGCTTTGATACTTGAGGTGGAGTTATCTGGCAAAGTCAATGCGTCTACATGCTGCAGCTCCATCTGCTTATGTTGACCCGACATTATGTCGACCCGACATTATGTCGACCCGACATTGCACGCTTCTCCAAATGGATAATTAATGCTTATGTTGTATTCATCTGAGCTGGGACTGGGAAGTATTGGATTAGGTTCATATGGATTGAAAGGATGTAGTGAGGTGTCTAGATGGGGCTAAAGGGTGGGGAGTAGGAAACTGCGCAATGGAATCGGGTCAACATTCTAGCCGACATAATGTCGGGTCGACATAATGTTGGGTCGACATAATGTCGACACAGAGCAGCCCTAGGACTGCACTGACCCGACATTATGTCCACCCGACATTATGTCAAACCGACATTATGTCAACCTGACATTATATCGGATCGATGTCATGCACCAACTTCATGCTTTCCTTCTTTCCCAGATTCACCATCCTTCTCCAGACCAATCAGCTGTCTGGCCGAGCCTGGTGACTTTTGCAGAGCTTGGTGAAACATAGCACCTGCTCCAGCTCCATCTGCTTACGTCGACCCGCCATTATGTCGACCCGCCATTATGTCGACCCGCCATTATGTCGACCCGCCATTATGTCGACCCGCCATTATGTCGACCCGCCATTATGTCGACCCGACATTATGTCGACCCGACATTATGTCGACCCGACATTATGTCGACCCGACATTATGTCGACCCGACATTATGTCATCCCGACATTATGTCGACCCGGCATTATGTCGACCCGACATTATGTCGACCCAACATTATGTCGACCCGACATTATGTCGACCCGACATTATGTCGATCCGACATTATGTCGACCCGACATTATGTCGACCCGACATTATGTCGACCCGACATTATGTCGACCCGACATTATGTCGACCCGACATTATGTCGACCCGACATTATGTCGACCCGACATTATTTCAACCCAACATTATGTCGACCCGACATTATGTTGGCATGACATTATGTGATGTCGTACATCAACTTTCGTTTGGCAATAGTGGCCTATGAGACCCTCTGAGTCCACCCAGAATGTGCAATTTTCAGCCCATGGATAAAGTGACGATTGATAAGCCAGTTCAATTCCTCCTCCAGCAGCACGTTCAGCTCCTCCACTCTCGTGTAACCCCTGAGCACGTATGACACTAACTACACTCATACTGAACTATTCATACCTATTCTGTAAAAATATCTTGAGAAAAGTAAATCCTCAAGCGCAAATCAATGGGATAAGCAGGCATGTAAAGGTAAAACAATATTCAGAAGTGAACGATATCAGTTCAGTTGTGATTAGCCTGAGCCGCGTGCGCCACCTTCTCTTTGGTCCGATGGTTTCTAGCCGTTTTACCCATTGGCATGTTGACGCAGAGGTCGCCATCCCCTGAAGACAATTTCTATTTCCACCACTTTCTTACAAACCATAGGCCTGGGAAACCATAGGGACTCAGGCTGATGACCAGACCACTGTCATGCTTGTCCATTTCACGCCTCCGCAGCATCTCCTCCAGCCACTGCAGCACGCCTTCCATCTTCATTCCCTCCAAGGCCGGCAGGTCCACTCGCGCCCTAAAAACCATCTACCTTTCCTAGCCTGCAGAGCATAGTCCCCAATGACACCGAGCAAATCTGAGCCACAGCGGGAAGTGACGGCGGAGGAGGATGCCTCGCGGCGCCTCCTCAGCGGCAGCCAGGAGCCCAGCCAGAGCACTCTTCCGTGGGTTCGTGTAAGTTACATAACATAACGTTCTATTACATAACATAACGTAGTGCACTACATAACATAACTTAGTGCACTACATAACATAACTTAGTAAAATTTGTTGCATACCTGACTCAAGATTTTCTACCACATAACAGTACTTAGTCAAAAAATTCAGTTAAGTTATGTGGAAGACATATTTGAATTTTTTACTCAAAACTATGATTTTGCATGGAATTTTTACAATTTCTACTCCAAATGTTGCTGTTACATCCTCATATTGTGTCCTGGCACCAATTTTCCATTCATAATAATAATATTTTTAATTTAATATAATAGAAAAATATGAAATGTTTAGCGCTAAGGGCAGTGGAGGCATATTTGCATGTCTGTACCCCATGCATGTTGGTTTCCATTGATTTTTGTTCGATTGCATGTCAATTCAGACACCAGTTTGCTTTTAGCAGTGTGATATAGACTAGAAATTTGTTTAGTGCATCTTTTCGATTTATCCGGGCATTCCGGCTTCCATCTGGCATTTTGGCCTGCCTTCTTTTTCTGGGTGCTTCTGAAAAGACTGTCTTCCACTTTACTTCTTGTTCACACACCAGCAGAAAAAGATACAGCGGAAATGAGCATTTAAGAGAAGAATTGTTTAAGACGTCAATTCAGTTTAATATACAGAACATAACTTAATCCTACATTTCTAATACAGAACATAACGGAGTCCACTACATAACATAACTAAATAATTAATGGTATAAATTAATCAATTACATAACATAACAAATCACCTGAGTCCACACCAGTTACTAAGCCTAAAACTAAGCATATGCCTATGCCTAAACATGTCTAAGTTGGGAATCGAGCTACTTATCCACATCACATGATCATGTGTTTCACATAACAGTACTGATGCAGTACATAACATAACTTAATGGGGGCTGGACTAGATAACTATGCCTGAGCCTAAACAGCATGTTACATAGCTCAGTAGACTGCATACCTAAGCCCAGTCATAGGCCAGACCAAGCATATGCCTCGGACTAGTCATATGTCAGAAGCTTACACTAAGCCTGAACTAAGTCAAACATGAAATATAAGCCTATCACAAAAAGGTTAGCCTAAAACTTAGCCTATGTCAACACATAATGCTACACTACCAACTGAGCCCACACCAGTTACTAAGCCTAAAACTAAGCATATTCCTATGCCTAAACATGTTTAAGTTGGGAATCGAGCTACTTATCCACATCACATGATCATGTGTTTCACATAACAGTACTGATGCAGTACATAACATAACTTAATGGGGGCTGGACTAGATAACTATGCCTGAGCCTAAACAGCATGTTAAATAGCTCAGTAGACTGCATAACTAAGCCCAGTCATAGGCCAGACCAAGCATATGCCTCGGACTAGTCATATGTCAGAAGCTTACACTAAGCCTGAACTAAGTCAAACACGAAATATAAGCCTACCACAAAAACGTTAGCCTAAAACTTAGCCTATGTCAAAACATAATGCTACACTACCAACTGAGCCCACACCAGTTACTAAGCCTAAAACTAAGCATATGCCTATGCCTAAACATGTTTAAGTTGGGAATCGAGCTACTTATCCACATCACATGATCATGTGTTTCACATAACAGTACTGATGCAGTACATAACATAACTTAATGGGGGCTGGACTAGATAACTACGCCAGAGCCTAAACAGCATGTTACATAGCTCAGTAGACTGCATAACTAAGCCCAGTCATAGGCCAGACCAAGTATATGCCTCAGACTAGTCATATATCAGAAGCTTACACTAAGCCTGAACTAAGTCAAACATGAAATATAAGCCTACCACAAAAAGGTTAGCCTAAAACTTAGCCTATGTCAAAACATAATGCTACACTACCAACTGAGCCCACACCAGTTACTAAGCCTAAAACTAAGCATATGCCTATGCCTAAACATGTTTAAGTTGGGAATCGAGCTACTTATCCACATCACATGATCATGTGTTTCACATAACAGTACTGATGCAGTACATAACATAACTTAATGGGGGCTGGACTAGATAACTACGCCAGAGCCTAAACAGCATGTTACATAGCTCAGTAGACTGCATAACTAAGCCCAGTCATAGGCCAGACCAAGTATATGCCTCAGACTAGTCATATATCAGAAGCTTACACTAAGCCTGAACTAAGTCAAACATGAAATATAAGCCTACCACAAAAAGGTTAGCCTAAAACTTAGCCTATGTCAAACATAATGCTACACTACCAACTGAGCCCACACCAGTTACTAAGCCTAAAACTAAGCATATGCCTATGCCTAAACATGTTTAAGTTGGGAATCAAGCTACTTATCCACATCACATGATCATGTGTTTCACATAACAGTACCTTATAAATGTCTTTTACATAACATATCTTTCTAAAAAAAACTGCACCTATTCTGAGGCTCAAAATTGCCGTAAGACCATCCTAAGATCATTAGATTCAAGAAAAACTACTGTTAGAACACTCTGGGGTAGTGATTATAGCAAAGATAGAAAAATTTCTTTTACATAACATAACTCAGTGACTAAGATATGCGTTATGTTATGTAGTAGAAAATTGGCCTACTAAGTTATGTTATGTAGTGGACTCCGTTATGTTCTGTATTAGAAATGCAGTATTAAGTTATGTTATGTAACTTAAATTAACCCCTCTTCCGTACCTCATTGCTCCACTCCACCCGCTCCTCCGGCAGTCCGCCCTCCCACAGCTGAGTCAGCTCAACTCATCCTCCCACCCACTCTGAGGCGAGGAAAGAGGCTTGCCTGGTGCTCCACAAGGACATGCAGGAGAGACGATGGCGGCTGCTGTGGATGAAGTGGAGCATGCCTTTGCTTTGGAGCGATGCTGCCTCCGCTGGCCAGACCCCTATTGCAATAACGGATCAGGCTTAGGCGAGAAAAAGGAAATGGGAAGCAAACCGGGGCTGAGACGTTGGCAGCTGCTGTGGATGAACTGGATCATGCCTTTGCTTTGGAGCGGTGCTGATTCCCCTGCCCAGACCCAGACCCCTATTGCAATAAGGGATCGGGCTTAGGCCAGAATAAGGAAATGGGAAGCAAACCGGGGCAGGGGAAAGCTGTTGGGCGTTGGGCTGTTGGGCAAACCGGGGCGACCCGACATTTCGAGGAGGTCGGCCGGGATATTCTCGTCAGCGGTGTTCCAGCGTTTGGTGTCGATGACTTTGGGATCGTGGCTAAGAGCGGTGATCTTATGCTGCCCCTCCATGCCGACGCAGACTCAATGCCCTTCACCCTCCCCTACCATGCAGACGTTTGAATACTGGCCTAAGCACAAGCTACCTTACGCGCACATAAAAGATGTGCAGGCTATGGAAAGTGTAAGGGCTATTGCGATGTGATGAACTACTGTAGCACAAATATGTATCTGACTAGCATAGTATAGTGCCGTCTCGCCTTATTGTCAGCCCGACATTATGTCGACCCGACATTATGTCGACCCGACATTATGTCGACCCGACATTATGTCGACCCGACATTATGTCGACCCGACATTATGTCGACCCGACATTATGTCGACCCGACATTATGTCGACCCGACATTATGTCGACCCGACATTATGTCGACCCGACATTATGTCGACCCGACATTATGTCGACCCGACATTATGTTGACCTGACATTACAACATGAGACTCAAGGGTGGGGGGTGGGGGTAGGAAACTGTGCAATGGCATCTGTTCAACATTATGTTACGTCGACATTCTCTTGTGTTGCAAAGTACCATACTTTTGTCTGGTTTGGTGATGCTTGTCTGCGCATCACCTCCAGTTGGTGATAGGTGATTCGCCTGGAGATCAACTGCAACTGCCGGCTCACCTCTTGCTTCACGGGCATGGACAACAGCTTGACCCCGGTCGGCTCCACGACCATGAAGCACTCCCGCCAGCTCATGGAGGCCTCATGGTCGCTCGTGGAGCAGTTGCTGTATGCGGAGATCGTGGAGCCAGATGGGGAGGTGCCCGACTTCACCCTCAGCCAGCCCCTTCCCTCCGCCATGCCAGCCCCGCCATCCCAGCCACCCCCACTGGACCAGGCAGCGCCGTCTGGACAGCTCCAGGCCGCCCCTCCAGCCGCCAACCTGCTCTCCTTGCCCAAGCTCAAGTACGAGTACCCAGTCTTCGGCGGCAAGGAACCAGCAGCTTACGGCCAGTTCCACAGCTGGGTGCGCCATCGCCTGGCAGACAACGCCTTCAAGAAGGCCGAGAGCAAAGTGGCCAACCCTCCTCTGCCGCAAAGACTGATATTCCAGTGGTCCTGGGCGAACATTCGACAGGGTCCAGACTCCATGACGACGCCTGTTTCAATCGTTTTCAGGCACAAGGAAGACTGCCCGCCAGGCACCTCTGTGGTGGAGGTTCATATCACGTACCGCAGCATTCCGGTTCACTCCTTCTGGCATAGAAAGGGCATAACAAATGGTGTGTGTGATCCAGGCTTTCGACAATGATGCAGATGCAGCTGTGGATGCGAGCAGTGAGGAGGAAGACGGTGTGGACGCAGGAGCATGATGAGATCAACCATGCCAACAGTCATATTGAGTGATCATTTTAAACAAATAAAGGTTGACTTAGGGAACATTTGCATTCTTTCCTCCATGAACCCACATTCTTGTTTCCTTTCATTGACTGACTGACTAGACATTTTTTGATCCGACATTATGTCGACCCGACATAATGGCATCCCGAGTCCACTCAGAATGGATGAGTTTCAGGCCAAGGACAAATGGAGGACTGACCAAAGTCAGTTCAATGTGTAAAGGCGGCTGCGAAGCTGTTGGTAGAGCATATACGGTCCAGCTGATGCTGAGGATCAATATTTTGCATCAACTTTGGCATGTTGGTGGCGAAAATCTGCTATGGGCACCACATAAACAGCAGGCCATGCAGATGCCACAATAATTCTTCGACCACAAAAATAATTTGACCCGACATTATGTTGGCGCGATGCCATATCAACTTTCGTTTGGTAATAGTGGCATATGAGACCCGACATTATGTCGACCCGACATTATGTCGACCCGACATTATGTCGACCCGACATTATGTCGACCCGACATTATGTCGACCCGACATTATGTCGACCCGACATTATGTTGACCCGACATTATGTCGACCCGACATAATACACGTTTACAGCAACAGATCTAGTTGATGCGCATGATATATGCAACAGACTACATACACACATACGCTTGATATACATCAAACAAAGGCATTGTGTAACCACAGCGTCCCCTATCAAGTAAGATGCACTCACAATACTTGCACCAGGATGAGTTGATGTGCAGCGGATTTGCTCGCATGCCATCTGACCTTTCTGCACACCTTCGCCGATGAGGCGGGAGAGAGCACAGCAGGTCTCGCTCAGGCCGCCTCCGCGATCGACCAGGGCCTCCCAACGTCGCACCTCAAGCCGGAGCCGATCGAACTGCAGCTGCCCAGCCCAGGTCTCACCCGCCGGGGTTCTGTTTCCCTTTCTTCTTTCTTCAATGAAACTTCCGTGGACCACCAGTAGAGAGCTAGTAGAGAGTCTAGGGCGCAGGGCAACAACAGCCTTGAACGAGGATGAAGAAGAGGCCCTGCTCCTCCTTTGCTCATAACATGGTTGTAGATGGAGACCGCCAGCTCGTGCCATCTGAAGAAGGGATGGAGGAGGACGGAGAGGAAGAGCTGGATGAGAGCCGTCGGCCTGCTGCTGCTAGGCGACAGCATATCTGCCGCTTCTGTGGCAAGAAATACAGCTCTGGAGGCGGCCTTGAGCGGCACAAGCGTATCCACAACGGGGAGAAGCCCTACGCCTGCCGTCTCTGCGAAAAACGCTTCTCAGACAGTTCCAGTCGCAATCGCCACGCCAAGGTACACAGTGATGCCCGCCCCTTTGCCTGCCCCCAATGCCCCGCCGCCTTCAAGCACAAAGATGGACTTAAGCAGCACAGAAGCAAAAGTTCTTTACAACCATGTGCCAGAGCATTCTGCTGCCCACGCGACCTGAAGAGCCATGAGCTTCACTGCCTCAACTAACTGCCTAGACTGTGCCTCCTACGCCCAGCATTTCCAGCTGGAATAGGCAGAGCCAGGATCAGTTGGATGTGCAGCGGGTCTGTTCGCATGCCATCCATCTGTCCGTTTCTGTGCAGTCTTTAAAAAATGGGCGGAAAAGACCAACCCTCTCCTCCACATTTACAGGGTACTTTTTGTTCACCCACGTTTTCCAAAAATGCATGGATTGCTTTTTAAGGAGCACTTGAAGCGCGAGGACTTGTTTCAATGCCCCTACTGTGACTTCAAGCAACATTGCTACATTAGCTACAACAAGAAGTGAGAGCCTCACTGCCCTGGCCCCCCAACTCCTACAAGCTCTGCTACAGGCTGCCAAGTTACGCCAACTCTTCCACAGCCCAGGATCAAATGAGAAGGGCATAGATTAGCAGGGCAGTGCTAGTGGGCAATCCAGTGGCCAATCACCACCTCGCTGAGAGGAGGCTGAGAGACAGTGGGTCAGATGGATGTGCAGCGGGTTTGTTCGTGTGCCATCCATATGATCATTCTTTGCTCCGCCTCCCCAGGTCCTTCTTTTGATCAATCCTTGTTCATACATCACTATTTTCATTTCTGCTTCGCAGTTGCTGCTACCAATGCCGGCTAAACTTCCCTAGACCTGCAACCACCATCAATCAACCTTCCCATTAGAGAGCTATGAGAGAGTCCAGTGTTTGATGAGCCCACAATCTATGCCTAGTTGAAATGAATGTAATTTTCAGAGAAAAAGGAGGAGGAGCTGGAACTAGGCCTCGCCAAACTCACCGGGCTCATGAACCAGCATCAGCAAGGTTTTTTAAACTTCTCACAAAGGTTGCAAAGGTTGTTGTTTTTTTTTTGACATCAGTGGCCTCACT